>PVJH01017520.1:0-47594 GCA_004026705.1 Nesogale talazaci | reverse complement strand
GGGGGTCGTGAACTAAGTGGCAGATGCGGCATGTCTTGACGGAGGTGAGCAAAAGCATTCTGGCCGCCGTTTTGAAGTGACGAGATGGTAAAAGAACAAGACATTTAATAGGCAATGGTTAGTTCTTGCAACAGAGCTCTGTGGACCCTGTGGAGGGAAAACAAGATAGAACACGTTTCCCTCTCCTTGGTGGCATTCACAATGGCTAAGATGGAAGCATCAACTAATTTGCTTTCCAAAATTGGAAGGTCTTATCCTGTCGGCCCTGTGTGTGTAACGTTCTCAGCCTAGGCCTTGAGCCCGGCACTGGGCAGCCCTGCAGTGGGGTCCCCAGCGGGTGGCCTGAGCTGGCCCTGATGATTTCCTTTTTAAGTAGGATGGTTTCTTCTTGCATTTTATGCTGCTGCCCCCCAAATGCTAGCTGCATCTAGCTGCATCAGGGTGCTAGATGCATAAGGGTGGAGAATGTCTGTGGGTTTGCAAGGCACGTTACTTTTCTTTCGTGCTCCTCTTTCCTTAGCCATGGATGTGCAAGCATTCGAAAGGCTTCTGGGACCTTGCATGGAAATCATGAAAAGAAACATCACCACCTACGAAGAGCAGTTGGTGGCCCTGTTTGGAACCAACATGGACATCGTCGAGCCCACGGCATGAAGCAGAGTACAGGGAAGATGGTCTGGAGGGACAGAGTGCCCGGTAGCGGCCAGTCCACTGGGAATGTGTTTGTGTAGACGCCAAGCATTTTCTGTGACTCCAGATTTTTGTTTTCCCTTTTCTTACATTTACAATGTATCAGTAAACAGAGTAGTGATTTAATAGTCGATAGGCTTTAACATCACTTTCTAAGTACTTAGATCATTTAAAAAAAAATCAACATGAAATAAAAATGACTTTCTACTCCATGCAGTTGTGACGTGATGGGAAGGTTTTATCCACATGACTGTACTATAGCAGAATCGTGTTGAAGACGGGAAGGACAGGATGCTTTGGTAGGCGAGGTAAGATGTGTTGTGTTCATTTAGACTTACTCAGTGTGCTGTGCCCGTGCCAGAGGGAGCTGGAGTTGCTCACGCTGCCCAGCATGGCATCATGGCCTGTTTTCAGTTCGTCCTCTCTCTCTAGCATCAGAACAATTTTAATAAGGTCTGTTTTGACGTTTTTCTGGCGTGCTAAGTTATGTGCTGGCCTTGGCCTCTTGGTGACATGGTAAGGAACACCATATGCAATTTTAAAGCCTTTTATACTTTTGCAATAAAGTATTGTTTTGACTTCTTTGGCACACTCTCCATGGTCCCCATATCCCAGTGGTTTCCCTGACAGGCAGTGCTGTTCTGACCGTCGGTAGGGGGGAGATTTTTGAGGAGAGTTCAGACCCACATTTTCCCCTTCGGTACACATGTATCTTTGCTTCCTTTTTCGTATGAACACTTTCTGTGTTCTCTCTCTCTCTCTCTCTCTCTCTCTCTCCCTCTCTCTCAAATTCTGAAGTTGGACATTCTGGGTTACAAGTAATGTTAGGGGGAAATTTTTTTTAAGCCGTTAAGACCTGTTAAAAGCTAGCTTTTGTTCTTTCTAGCAAACGCCTAACATCCCCTCAATAGTAAACAGTAACAACCAAAAACCTCTCCAGTACCAAAAAGTGTTTTGGATTCTTCGCTATGTGCTCACGGGGCACCTCTCTCTTGACTCTGGGTCCAGGTAGTGTAGAGGTTCGCGCTCCACCAGTTGCTTCCCCTCCTCCTCCCTCTCCTCCTCCACACTGTTGCAAACCTGGAACCTCATTGGTCGCCAGCCAGTGAGGAAGATTTTTTTTGTCCCTCTTTTTTCCTTTAAAAACTTCCTCCCAAGATAGTAGAAATTTAATGTTTATAAGCAAAGCCATATTCAAAGGTAAAAGAAGTTTCTGCCCCTACCACTTACTACTATTAAACTTTGTAATTTGCTTTAAATGTAGGCTCACAGTTAAAGTACCGGATCAGTTCAATGTAACGATCATTCATGTGCTTATTGTTTTGCTACATTATTTTTAATTACACACACTTAAGTAATTTAGCAGTGACTGTTAGGCCCACAAGACTTAGCAACGTTTAGAAATACTAATTCTTATCAGTTGTTCAGTTTTAAATGAGGAACTTGTCTGGGGAAACATGCATCAAAAGGAATAGATACATGGATAAACTTATTTGGTGACAAGTACATGAAAATATGAATAGGATATATTAATTGGATAATATATATATGAATTAAAAAGTACATAAAGGCATAACTTCTGCCACATTTTAGACCATTTTTACTAAAGTTTTGGAAATGATAGTTCTCTATATATAGATGCTTTGTTTTCTGTTTTACTACAGATTTTAAAAGCCATGTCAGTTACACAACAACCAAAACCAAAAAAACAAAGAGCCCCAAATTCTGGTTCAGTATCATGTATTCTTTATTCATGTTTTTCCAGTAAAATATTTTGTTGCATAAGCTGGTGGTTAACTATTCATAGAACAGCAAATGAATGCTTATTTAATAAAGAACTCTGATCAAGGCTATAAATGCCAGTTACATTATTTTCAGTATTGTTGGTTATATTTAAAATTTCCTTATAATAAAGCACACTTTTATAATAAACTGTGTGAATTGGTTTTTAGCATGCTCCCCCCCCCTCACCCGCCCCCCATGCTTGTTTTACTAGAGCTCAGTAACGCATTGTGCAATGGGAAAGCAGCAGAGACGTGACTGGCTTCCTTGCAAGTTAACGTCCCTGGCACAATGTGAGGAAGAATGGCTTGGTGTGGTGATAGTTTGTTCTATTTCAACTGTTAGTCATACGTGAGATAAATCATTGTGGCACACTGCCATTGACACTGGCCACTTAGAATAAGTAAGTGGATAAATCTGTTAGGAATTTATGTGGAAAATTATTTAATCAAAACACCTCACATATTTGGCATCCTTTAACACCTAAGAGGCTCAAGCCAGATTCAGAAGAGAATGTGGAACAAGGAATATCATTGCTGATGTCAGATGATGTGTTCGTCTGGGTAGACTATAAGAAAAAGGTTTATATATAAGAGCAATTGAATATTGAGAAAACATGCCAGCTCAGTCCAGATCAAGTCCATAAATCTGATATTAGCCCATATGTCTGATACCAATCTATAAAATCCTCTTCAGACTCAAAAAACAAATGCAATCCTGCCAAATGCAAGATGATCACAGGCCAGTGGATGCTAAGTCTTGTGGAATCAGTGGCCATAGAAACATCTGAGTGCTGGCAGGGGTCTCCATGTGGTTCCTCCAGTTCCCAGGATACAGGGTCTATCAGCGTAGTGCCATGTGTCTTGTCAGTAGAGCATCTCTCAGGGAAGTGAGCATTGTCAGTTGAAAGTCTTCAACAGTGATCCAAGAGAGTCTGTCTCCTCCCTCCAAGGAGGAAATTCAGGAATTCTCATGGAGGCCGCATGGGCTATGGCCTGATTGAGAGATTCCACCCCTTTACTCTTAATCCTGTAAAGTCCCAAATTGACACCAGATTATGTAACTACCACAGATGGATCTTGGCTCAAAGCAGAGAATACCAGAAAGATGCTTACTATTTTTTAATTGACTCTGCTAAGGTATTTGACTGTGTGGATTATAACAAACTATGGATAACCTTGAGGGGAATGGGAATTCCAGAACACTTAAAAGTGCTCATGCAGTACTTGGACACGGATCAGGAGGCAATTGTACACACAGAATAAGGGAATACTACATGGTTGAAAACCAGCAAAGGTGTGTCACAGGGTTGTAGCCTCTCACCACACTCAATCCATATGCTGAGCAAATCATCAAGAAGCAAATCATGAAGAAGGTGATATCATGATTGGGGGAAGGCTAATTAATAATCTAAAATATGCAAATGATACAATCTTGCTTGCTGAAAGCAAAGAGGTCTTGAAGCACATATTACTGAAGCCTTCAGCACTAGAACTCAATGTCAAGATGACCCAAATCCTCACAACTTGACCAATAATGGTCATGGTCAATGGAGATAAGGTTGTCAAGAATTTTTTCATGCTTGTGTCCAATCAATGCTTATGGAAATAGCAGTCAGAAGATCAAAAGACATATTACATTAGACAAAGCTGCTGCATAAGACCTGTAGAGTACTGAGAAGGATATTATTGGGGAGGGGAGGCCAGCCTTGTTCCTGGAGAGCTGCTGCTGGATTTGCACCGCCAACCCAGTGGGCCGCAGTCCCGCGCACAACCACTATGCCACCGGGGTTCAGCCCAGGAAGGATATTATTTTGAGGGCTGAAGTGTGCCTGACCCAAGCCATGGTCTGTCCCATTGCCTCCTATACATGTGAAATTGAATAAGGGAAACAGAAGAACAGATGCATTTGAATGGTGGTGCCAGAGAAGAATACTGAAGGTACCAATTTCTGCTAAAAGGACACACTGATCTCCCTTGGAAGAAGGTTGGCCAGAGTGCCCTGAGAGGTAAGGAGGGTGAAATTTCATCTCACATATGTTGGACATGTTTTTCCTGAGAGACCTGTCCCTGGAGGAGGACATGTTTGGGGCAGCAAGAAGGGCAGACCCTCAAGAAGACGGATCGACACAGTGGCTGCATCCATGGCTCAGGCACAGGAACAACAGGGAGGACGATGCAGGACCTGGTGGTGTTTCCTTCTGCTGTGCACAGGGGCGCTAGGGGTCAGAACTTACTTGATGGCACCTCACAACACTGACCAAGAGTCTTTGCTGTTTGGAAACCGCTGTTGGGTCAAGGGTGGGTTTCCTGATGCATTTATGGGAGACTAAGGAAAAGCTTAGGAATTCTCAGAGAATATTCTTTTAATATGGACGTTTTGTTGCTTATTTGTCAAGAACTACTAAACATTGTTTTCCTGTGTTTCACTATGAACTAGGACTCATATATATATACATGGTTACATATATTTAATTTTATTGAGGCCGCCTACAATTCATCAAAATCCATACATCCATGCATTGTATGCAAAGCTCATTTGTACATTTGTTGCCGTTGTCATCCTCGAAACATTTTCTTTCTACTCAAGCCTGGTATTAGCTCCTCCTTTTCCCACTCCCTCCCAGCTCCCCTTCCCTCATGAACCCTTAATAATTTATAAATTATTGTCATATTGAACACTGTCTGCTGTCTCCCTTTGCCCACTTCCCTGCTGTCTGTGCCTCAGGCAGGAGGTTCGATGTAGATCCTTGTAATTGGTTCCCCCTTTCTACTCCACCTCCCTCCATCCTCCAGGTAGCGCCACTCTTAACATTGGTCCTAAAGAAATCATCTATTCTGGATTCCCCATATTTCCAGTTCCTATCTGTACCAGTGTACAATCTCTGGTCTAACTGAATTGGTAAGGTAGAATTCAGATCATGATAGTGGGAGGGAAGAAGCACTTAAGAACTACAGGACAGTTGCATATTGCATCGTTGCTACACTGTATCCTGACTGGCTCATCTCCCTGCTTGACCCTTCTGTAAGGGGAAAGCGAGCCATGAGCAAACAACCACATAGGCAGGGTAACAACTAGGGAGTTAAAATCAACAATAAGCAACAGCAATCTAGCTGAGAGGAATTACCAAGAAGAAGTAGTAGGTTGAGCATGGCTGTGGGACAAAAGGATGTAAAAGGAACAGGAACGATTTAGGAAGCAAAGCTATGGATAGAGGTATAAACAGGTGTGTACATATGTAAATATATTAATAAAAATAGAGGTTTGGGCCTATACATATATTTACATAGCAATATATTGAGGTAGTAGAAGAACTTGAGCCTCTGCTTGAGCCCTTTTGCAACACAAGAACACTTTGTTCTCTAACAAGCTGGCATTCTGTGATGCTCACCCTCCCAGCATGATGACTAAAGACAATGAGTGCATAAGCAAAGGTGAAGAAATCTGATGGTGCCTGCCTATCAAAAAGATATAGTATCTGGGTCTTTAAAGACTGAAACCTAGCAGAGAAACCCACAAGGAAGACGCAAAACAGTCTGTGTGACCATGATCGGCTAACAGGCTAGAAAAGACCCAAAACAAAACAAAGAAACAACATTGTTGAGAATGAGGGGGGTCAGAGCAGAGACCCAAAACCTATCTTTAGGCAATGGGAAGGGTCACAAGGAAGGGATGAATGCAGTATAGCACCCATGAAACCATATTCCCCTGGTTCCTTGAGCTTCCTCACACCCCACTATCAGGACCCTAGACCTGCTTTCCACTTTGGGCTAGCCCGCAGTTTATACACTGGTTCAGATAAGAGCTCACACAGAATCCAGATCAGATGAACCCCTCAGGAACAGAAATGGATGTAGTGATACCAGGAGGGGGAGTTGGTAGGGGAGGAGGAAGGGGGAACCAATTGCAACGATCGATATATAACTACACACACCCCACCCCAAGGGAACGAATAACAGAAACCATGGGGGAAGGGAGACAGCAGTTGCTGTAAGACATGAAAATAATGATTTATAATTTATCAAGGGATCATGGGGGGAGGGGGAGGAGAGAAACAAGAAGAATTGATACCAAAGGCTCAGAAAGTAAATGCTTAGAAATAATGATGGCAACATATGCACAAATATGCTTGATACAATTGATGTATGGATTGTTATAAGAGCTGTAACAAAATGATCTTTGGAAAAATAAAAGTGGAATGTGCAAACACCTCTAAAATTTTTTTTAATACATAAAAAAAGGCCGACAAACTGTGGAAACCTTGCATGAGTGAGTTTGTGGCCAATCAAATTTCTTGGATAGGTTACTTCTACTTGTAATTTTCCATGTGTGTCCTACTAGGAAACCTACCTAGATCCTGCAGAGGGAACAAGAACATAAACTATAGTCCTGGCGCTTAAGTGGGGGTTTTTTTAGGCCAAAGGTTGACATTTTTTAAGTGTTTTTACTTTTACATAATGGCCAAATTCTTAAATTATGGACACATGGCATTTTTTTTTACACACCAGCATTTTTATAAGCCTAATAATATCGTATTTTCAGGAGCGGTGCCTGCTATAAAGACGTCTTTGGCGAATCTTTTTCTCATCAAGGCCCCTTTAAAGCTCAGCTTAAAAATTAGATCAACTTTGGATTACTACAATCTATCATCATACTGCTGTGCAACTTGAAGGAGCTGAAGTGCGCCCAAGCAACAAGAACGCCTTTTCCTCGATGTGGGATGGGCAGTGGGGGAGACAGTAGTGAGAATGGGGTGCTCACTCTATAATGAAGCTAGGGCCTGCCCTCAGGTAACCCTCACAAAGGCAGAAAGTGGCACTCCAAGGCCCTGGTTTCCTTCCTACTCCCACTGGGGCTTCAGACCGGTCAGTGACGTGTGACATAATGGCGGGAGTTACCCCGGAGTTGATTCATTCTGCCCGTTTCCCTCACACTCGGCAGTCCTTTGTTTGGTGGGCAGAGCTGTTTATTGAGTGCTCCTGATGGATCACGTAAAAAGATAATGATATTGAGGGAAGCAAATGTGAGCAAGAGTATTAGGTGCAGCCCTCTGTGACAGAAGCTACACATCCTTCCTGTCGTGTGAAATTCTCTTTCATCGGGATGACTGGTCCTCTAAAACGACTACCCACGAAGAGCAGATGCACAGAAAGCACTAAGGATGCCACGTAGTCGTCATGAGTAAAATGGGTGGGCATTTGTGTTAAAGAGATGGTGGGTTCCAGGCAGTCCGTTGGCCTCTCGTCAGCTGGTCACGCCGTGGTGCCTGGCATGTGGCTGTGACACTGGAAGCTCTGTTACCAGTATTTCAACACCAGCAGGGCCTCCCCTAGAGCTTACAGACTCGGACTGGAAAGGAGGACGTGGGGAAGCTATTTCCCGGAACAGATCATGTTTGCTATCCGAACCATTAACACAAATGGACACGTTTTCTCCTCATACCGATTTCAAAAAAAACCAAAAACAGCCAATGGAACAGTGTGATCCAGTGCTGGAAGACGTGCCCCTGCAGTGAGGAGGCGGCAAACTCTGGAGGATGAATCAAGGATAATTGGAAGTTCTCAAAAAATGGAAAGCTTGAAGATCCACATTCTACCCTAGGCCCTGTGAACTGAAATGGACTGGCAGTGGCCAGTGTGAGTCAGACAACTACAAGGTCCTTCATGCCGGGAATGACAAATTGAGGCAGCAAGGTGGCACCTTCGCCATTAAAAAAGACTTCGTCACACATACTTTAGACGACTTGTCTGGCAAGATGAGTCTCTGGAGAGGGGCATCAGCTTGGCAGAGGAGAAAGGCCCTCGGGGTGGAGGACTGGCACGGCAGCTGCCTCCATGGGCTCAGGAACAGGAGCAACGAGGTTGTCACAGAGTGGGCAGTGCTTCCTTCCGCAGGGCAGAGGGTCACGATGGATCAGAGCCCACTGGATGGCGCCTAACAGCTACAACCACCTTTTGACCATTTGAAACGAGACAGTGTCCACTTTCAGGCAATACACAGGAGCCGAGTACTTTACACGCTGTGCACGTGGGGGATGTCTGCATTTCCCAAGAAGCACTTAGGTGTTGATTGTCTTTAACGAATTAGAAACTGGTGTCTGTTGATAACAAGTAGTTTTACAAACGATTGAAAGTTATTTTATTTTTTTTGTAGTATCGGTTCTGCTTTATTGCTGCTTCACAAATAGCAGTCCTGACAATATATTTGGCATGTAAAATTATTTAAAAATGAGCTTATTGACAAATTTTGGCATAGAGAGGTGTGTATAACTATTGTGTCTGTATTGAAAGAGTAGGTGTATTTAAAGAAACTGGTTTTATGTCCACTTTAGTATCGCAACATCTGGAGGGCAGATAAAACTTACACAACTATATTTCAGTTGAAGAGTAGACTTTACATACATAAAAAATTCCAAGGATCTTCGTTTTGCCCTTTGAACTTTGTTCTGGCTTTCAAGTTGGCTGATTTTTGTTGGTTATCCAAAAATCAATGATAGTGTACTTATTTGAAATACAACAAAACCCGTGAGAAACAGAACTCAATGGAATTGCCTTGCTTTTTTCCCGAATCTTTTAAGTTTCCTACCTTGTCATTTATTATGGTGGTAAATATTTTGAGTTTCCCTCTGCAGACAGGTACCACCTTCGACAGGCTGGCTATCAGAGGTTTCCACAATGTAAAGTCTGCACAGTCACTCATTTATCTTCCTAGGGAAGATGCACAAAAAACTAATTGTTCACATAGTAATTCAGGTGTTTTAAGTCTCTGTTACTCAACTATTTGCATTTTACTTACATTCAAAGACCTGGGTAAAAAGATCAGAGATTCAGAATGGGAAAATGTTTTCCTGTTATATCCTCACCTACTAGCAGAGTAATCAACCAATCTATTTGTAACCTCACCATGTAGTATAGTAATGAAGAAATAAAGGAACTCTTCAAATAGATGAAATACCTTAAATGAATGAGGAAATTTTAAAAATCTTCATTAAGACTTTATCTTACACAGGTACAGAAAAGCACTCATAACACATGGAATCCAGGTCAGACAAATCCCTCAGGAACAAAAATGGAGTAGTGATACCAGGAAGGTAGGGGTCAGGGGGGTAGGGGGGAAGAGAGGAAAAGGTAACCAATTGCAATAATTGGGGGAGAGACTGATCTTAGGAGGATGAAAGACACACATACAACACACACAAAGCACAACACACACACACACACACACGCCATACAAGACTGAACAATCAATCATGAGGGAACGGAGACAGAGTCAGTGTAAGATATGAAAATAATAATCTGTAATTTATAGAGAGTGTGAGGGGAGAAAAAGGAGCTGATCCCAGGGGCTCAAATAGAAAGTGAATGTTTAAATAATGATGGCAACATATGTATAAATAGGCTTGATACAATTGATGTGTGAATTGTGGAGAGCTGTAAGGGCCCCAATAAAATGATCTTTAAAAAATAAAAGACTTTAATTTAAACTTTAAAAATAAAGTTCAGATGACAACAGATCTCAACTCAGGAATGAAGGGCAGGTGGGGCAGGTAAAGGTGGGGCCTCAGAGTGTCAGAGATCATTTGGAGAAAGGAGGCCAGCTAGGGACATCTTTCTAGCTTCCTGAGGGGAGTTAGATATAAAGATCACATGAAAATACACACTGGGGTATATGTCTTCAATTTGGGGATACAATGTTTCTCAACAGTTTTTTTTAAAAAAAGGAATAAGCATACCAAAAAAATCCTAAAACAACAACTTCCCAACAGATTTGTTACTATCTGAAAGATGATCAATTTCAAAGGAAAAAAATGTAGGCATTTTGTTACTCCTCCTTTCTCTTTACTGTTATAAGAAGGAAATAACATGTTAGATTATAAATTGTGAGTTAAAAAATTAAATCTAGGGCTGAGCCCCAGTGGCATAGTGGTTGTGCACGGGACTGCAGCCCACTGGGACAGAGGTTCAATTCCAGCAGTGGGGCTGGGCCTCCTACTCCCACCACCAGAGAGCAGTGATGCCCCCCCCCCAAAAAAATTAAATCTGGGATCATGTGGTAGAGTATGTATAAGCATGAAAGAAGTTTAAAAACTTATTTCAGCATAGGACAACTAATTTGGGCTTTTTGATTTATTGCATTTGTTGCTTAAGAAATAGAGCTAAATTTTACAGAGATGAATTACAACCAAGAGCTGACGTGTCTGAAGAACATCCCCTCACACATAAGAGGTGAAGAAATATGTTATAATTACAGACGATTTTCAGAACCTTAACTTCAAGGGTGAAAAGAGGAGCTGATAAAGGCTCAAGTAGGGAGAAAATATTTTGAAAATGAGCATGACAACATATGTACAAATGTGCTTGGTACAGTTGATGTATGGATTATTATAAGAACTGGAAAAACCTTCCAAAAAGTGAGAGAGAAAAAAAAAGATTAACAGTCACAAATTTCTTACTAATGGAAGTTCCACATCTATGTATGTAGTGATCTAAAGATATAAAGCCTAAAGTCTAACTTAAACGAAACGCTGAAAGTTCAAAGGAGAACGAGCTTAATAATGCCTTTGTGCGTGCGAACATCAATTACGCAGACGGTGTGCACCCACCCGACGTGACGGACAACCGTGTTTAAAGTCAATCTACCTATAAAGCCGCAGCCCCTCCCGGGTGAGTCAGAGCCCTGAATAGTTTAGGGAGGACCTCCTGGTGGAAACAAAGTGGAAAGGCAATTTTCTTTCTTTCTTCCGAGGGGAAGGCGGCGGGAGCAGGGGTGCTAGCTAATCAAAGCTCCCCAGAGGCACGGACAGCAAACGACTGGCAATGCACACTGCACGGTACAGCTCTTCAACGAGTCCACGGGTCGCGATGGAAAGCGCAGCGCGGAGACTGGCCTCCATTTCCGTAATCATCGCCCACCTCGCAACAGCTCCCACTTGGTAAATTCTCCAGAACCCGAGCAGCTCTCCCAGAGCCTCGCAATGCCTGACACACAGTGGCGGGGGGGGGGGGGGGGGGCGACACCTTTGGGGGCCAATCCAACAGTTGACAATCCCGCAGTCACCGCCCTGGGGGTGGCGAGGCAGGGCCAGGGTAAAGGAACCCTTGTGCTAACCGCTGGAGCTCAGCAGCATCTGTTTCAGCTTCGTCAGGCTAGGACCGTGATTTGTGGGTGACCGGTCCCTCGCGAGGCTACACAGCTTCCGCTTATGTAGTCATCTCCTTCCCCTCGCACGAAAACAATACCTTGGCTTCCAGCCAAACTTTGAGCAGCAAGCGACTTGGCTGTTTACGGCCCGGAAGGGGTGCTGCGAAAGGTTTAGGGACGCTCTGGGTGCCACGAAAGGCCCCAAGAAAGAGAAGAGGCCCCGGCTTTAAAACACTCCCTTTCTTCGCCCCCTCCTTTTTGTCCCCGAGACCAAAACAAACGAGCTGATACACGTGTCCCTATGACTCTTGTTTACTATCAAGACTCCACCGAGCATGCCCCTCTGGGATGTGTAGTCCAGCCGCTTCCTCCAGCCCGCGGCTGGCCCGAAGTAAAGGCCAGAGACGGAACTACGAACCCATAATCCACTTCGGGGGCCAAATTTGGCTTGAATCCCCCGAGTGTAGGCAGGAGTCCAATCGGCAGCGCTCACTCTTGTGATTGACACACCACCTTAGCCACTAAACACAACACAAAAGTCAACACAAGCCCGCCTCCCGAGACGGGCCCAGGATCACCCAATGGGAAGGGGTGAGGAGCGAATGGCAATTTTGCGCACCAATGAGAAAGCGAAACTGCGGGGAGGTGGCTCAACCCCCGGAGGGTTGAGGGGAGGGGGAAGACGAAGCTTGAAAGACTTGGTAATGGCGACGGGTTTGGTAAGTAGGAAAGTTTCGGTTGAGAAGTAGGAGCGGCGGCGGGAGCGGAGACGCGCGCCCGGGAGGCCGGCGTTGGTCAGATAAGGGGTACGCGAGCCTCCGGGGGTGGTGTCGCGGCCCGGGCGGTCCGCGCCGAGGCTGCCGGCCGCCGGCGGCGCGTTTGTTGTCTTTCAGCTCGGGAAGGGGTGGGGGTGGGGATGGGAAAGGGAGGGGCTGGAGCCCGAGGAGTTGGGCCGGCGGGGCGAGCTCCGGGCTGCCTTCCCGCTCCTCCCGGAGAGGCTGCTTCCGACTGGGGGCAGTTAACTGTCCGATAGCTGCCGGCCGCGATCCCCACCGCACGGGCGCTTCTAGCGAGCTTCCCTGGGCTTCGCAGCCGCGGCGGCGCTAGGGGGTCTCGGGGGCGGGGACTGGGAGGAGTTGGGGCCGGAGCCGCGCTCGGGCCGGGCCCCGCGGTGGGTGGCCGGGCCTGGTGCGGAACGAAGGCGGCCTGGGGCGGGGGGGAAGGGGCCGGCGCTGCGCGCGAGCAGCCCAGGAAAGTTTGACTTGAACTCCTCGAGTGGGGGCGGAGGGGCGGAGACCGGCCTGGAGTGGGGGGCCGGCCGGGGATGGTGGACCCCCGCTGGGCGCCGGCCCCCTCCCCAGCGGCCGGAGGGGGTTCGGGTCGAGCCGGGAAGCTCGCTGAGCCGCTGGGCCCTGGGGCTCATTGTTACGCAGTTCGAATGAATGGGCTCCGAGGCGCCTGCGCGCTGGGGCTGAGCCGAAGGGAAAAACAAGCCCGGAGTCCAGGCGGCGGTCACATGATGGGGGGAGGGGAGCGGAGCGCGATGAATGGCGAAAGAGGTGGGGGATGGACTTGGCGTGGACCGGGCGGCGCTGTCTCTGTGGCCTGAGAGCCCAGGCTTGGCAGGCGATCCCAGTCTCCGCCTTCCGACGGAGGCTGCTGCCCCAGGCCGATTAAAACAAAACAAAACAGAAAAGAAGGCCGGCGGAGTCGGCGGCGGTCGTGGCGGTCCAGGCGCTGCTGTTTCTGTTCTCTAAGTGCTGCGCGTAGCCTTGGGGTTTCGCAGCCACCCCCAGTCCGTTCGTGGGGAGTTTTCTGCGAGAATCGCTTTTTGAGGAAGGATCGCTGGCAGAACGGCGCTCGCTTCTCCCCCCTCCCTAGTTTAGAATGACACGGATGCCCGTTGGGGAGCTGGCATCCGTGTCATAGGTAATTGTCTGTACTGGGAAGAGGTGGAGCGCTTAGCCTGCATTTCCCTCCGAAGAGTATAACGGACGCCTCCTACCCGTGGTTTGAAAATTGAAGTTACCTTTTGAGGATTGAAAAAAAATTAGCATTTGGAACGGTGTTGTCCACTCTTAGATAACGATCTAAATCGGTAACAGCTTCGGATCTTGGCCGGCTTTTTCGTTTTCTGTTCTGTTTTGTTTCTGCTGTTGGCTTTTGCTTGCAAACGGGCGTGTTGGCCAGCCGTTCAGTTTCCCCTGTGAACTACTCAGGTTTTTGCTAAGTGGGCAATATTTGACCAGATTTTGAGGAACTTCGCGTTATGTTCAAAAGAAAGCCCACACATTTAAGCTTGTCAATTGATTTGAATGAAGCCATTTAAAGCACGTCACCGCAAAATGATACTACGGTTTCTTCTCAATTGACAAATTACTTTTAGAATGATACTTAATAGCACTTTTTTGTTTCCGCTGTGGTTCCATTAACGAAATAATCTTTCCTTGCTAGCTTGGATAACACCCCCTGCCCCTCCTTTGTTCACATACCCTAAGGATGCCCCCACAAGCCAGGCCGGGGTCTCCCTGATCTTTTCGTGCGCCCAGGCGCAGACATCTCACACTTGCCCCGAGCTGCTGGTCCGTGGCCCGTCGTCTGGTCCACGGCTACATTGTAACTTCCTGGGGCTCCCTTTGCGTGGTGGCCAGAGTTCAAAAACAAACTCACTGCCGCCCAGTCTGTTCCGGCTCCTAGCGAACCTGTGGGACACGGTAGAACTGTCCCTGTGGGGTGGAGAGACTATTTATGGGATAGCAAAAATTGTTCTTCTCTTGCGGAGCAACTATTGCTTTTGAACTGCTAGTTTTGTTATCAGCAGCCCAACCCGAACCCCTGCCCCGCCAGGGGTCCCTCTGTGCTAGCCTCTCGCTCAGCAAACATCCCACCCCCCCAGACATCAGCCACCAACATCTATGCCCCGAAGGTTAACTCAGTGAATTGCTAGCACTATGTGTGTTAAAATGAAAATATCCCTACTTATTTTGTCCTAAATTACAAGAAGCTAAAAAGAAAAAAACTACCAGAAGCTACTGGTACTTTAGTGTATTATAGTTTCAGTATGAAAGTTTATTTACTGAGAATGACAGGTCACAACCAATTTCAAATTTTAGAGACCCTCAAATACTCAAAGAATCACAAAATTCTGAGGAAATAACACAATGGAGTGTTGAACTTATACTGTCTGGCACATTAATATTCACATTGCTTCATACTTCGCTCAACATACTCTTGCGTGCTTTGTGCTATTAGAACTCACACCTGTAGAGAGATTCCAAAATTTTTTTTCTTAATTATTCAGTTCTTGGCAGTAGCTTTACCCAAGTTCTTTCTGATTCACAGATCATTGAAAGTGATGTGACATTATTTAAGATTACTTTCTAGTTTAGAAAAACTAGCAAGGTTTTTTTCATATATGAATTCTTATATGATTTCAGAACATTTCAAGATTTTACATACAATTAGTCTTAATATAATTTGAACACAATACTTTTGTATAAAACGTTTTGTAAGTGTTCTTGTATTATGAATTTTCTGTTTCCTTCATCAGTGCCTGCATTCGTATCAAATAACATTGGTGTCACACAAGAACTTGTCTAAAAGAGGAGTCCTGATGGTGCTGTAATTAAGTACTCCACTGCTCTAGAAAAAAGTAGGCTGGTCAGACCCACCAGCTGCTCTGGGGTAGAAAGATGGAGCCGAGGCCTCTGTATAGATTTATAGCCTTAGAAACTCTGCCCTATATAGTGTTGCTATGAACCGGAATAGACTGGAAGGCAGTTGACTACCTGAAATGTGATTGGGCATCAGGAGATGATGAAATAGAAGAGTGCCTTGAGCTAAGGAAGGGTGTAAGATTTGCTTATTTTCTTTTAGCCTATAATAATACTGAAAGGTAGGGAGCTACTAGATCCTTTACAAATAGAACTAGCACAGAGATTAAATTGTTCTGTTATACTAATGCTAAGTGATGTTCCATAGTGGTATATTCTGCCAAAAAGTACTACCCTTTGGCACAGAGGAAAATTGGAGATGTAGAGACATTCTTCTGAAATAACTGTGCTTGAAGTAGTTTTTACTGCAAATACTCTAATGAAAAATAAGTCATTAAGGCAACCTAGCAGCTTTGTTAATAGACAATTGTGTTTGGTATAGTTTGTTAAAGAGGCTAGTTTTAGCTTGCAATTGTGTTTTCTATTTTAAATACAACATGCAAGAAATATGTTAACTGAAAATTGCCTTCTTTTCATGCCTCCAAACAATTTTGAGTGTATAGTCTAGGCATGGTATAGAAAGAAGTTCTTCAAAATTAGGAGAGAGCAGAAAAGTGGGTGAAAGGAGACATAAGTCAGTGTAAGACATGAGAAAATAATAATTCTTTATAAATTATAAAGGGTTCATGAGAGAGGAAAAGGGGGGGGGGGTAATGAGCTTATACCAAGGGCTCAAATAGAAAGTGTTTTGAAAGTGATGGCAACCTATGATGTATAAAAGTGTTTGACACAGTGTATGTATGTATGTATTGTGATGAACCGGACAAGTGAGCCCCCAATAAAATGATTTTAAAAAGAGAGTGAGCTTATTACCATGGAAGTGGATGGAAAGGTAAGCATTTGCCGTAATTGTCACTGAGTTGACTCTGACTCAGAGTGACCCTGGGCGAGTGTCCTGAGACGGAATCCTCACAGGCACAGACAGCGGCATCTTTTCCGTGGCTATGAATGAGTTCGAACCACTGAATTTTCGAATTGGAGATGGCAGCCCAGTAGGTAACCCACCATGCCACCAGGGATCCTCAGGGAAGAACCAAACAAACACTGCCATTGAGTGGATTCCAGCTGTGTAGGAGAGGGTTTCTGAGACAGACTCTTCGTGGGAGTGCTTTAGCTCTCCTAACCTTTGAGTTAGCTGCCAGTGGGTACCCACATGCCGCAGGGTCCATAGGGAGTAATGGGCACTTGAAAATAGGTGTCTAATCTGTGTTAGGCTTTATCTTTTTCAAGTTTTCCTCTTAAAAAGAAAGTATATCCTATCAGTCCTGTTTTCCTTTTGTATGCAAATAAGTTGCTCTGCTGTGTTGAGGTATAACTAATGAGTATGTGGTAATGCTCTTCACATAGTAGGTTCTTATGGGCCTTTTTTAGAAACCTTAATTTTTTTTCTCATTCTCTGAGACTTAGCTATCTAATTCTGTCTTCCTCTCCACCCTCTACCTGTCTGTGTGTGTGGTTGTGTTTATTTATTTTAAAAACTGTTTTCCAAGATTTTGTTTCCTAAAGTTTGCAGAATAATAGAACTTCCCCTCCCCATTCACTAAAAGATTTTGAATTTTTTTCTTTTTTTGGGGGGGGGGCATCACTGCTCTCTTGTGGGAGTAGGAGGCCCAGCCTCACTGCTGAAATTGAACCTCCGTCCCAGTGGGCCGCAGTCCCGTGCACAACCACTATGCCACCGGGGCTCAGCCCCAATTAAAAAAATTTTTTTTTAGATTTTGAATTATTGAATTGCTGCACTTTTGAAAATACCTAATTGGTGTAAATCTAGGGAAAGGGGGCAGTATTTTTGAGTAAAAATCTTTCCAATATTACTTTGTTACATCAGAGACCTAGCTTGGTTCCTCCAAAATAATTTTGAAAGAAAAATCTGCAAGACTGAAAACTGCATTTACCTCCAAGATATGAAACTTGTTTTCATATCATTTCATTCTCACTGAAGCCCTGCAAAGAGCCCGTGGTGTGGAGGGTTACGACGTGGCGGGCTGCCAATCCCAAGGTCAGCAGTCTGGATCCACAAGCCGCTCCTTGGGTGAAGGATGAGGCTGGGTGTCCCTGGAAAGCCTTCCGGGCTGTAGAAACCCTAGGAGGCCCTTGTCCTCTGCGGCCTCTGTCACATGGCTTTCAGAAGCCTGTGCAGTGCCGCCAGGGCAGAGCTCTGATCTGTTGCTGTAAGCCGGGGCTTGCTTGTACTACACAGTGGGTTGAAAGTAGCACAGCCGTGAGGATCTCGACCCAGGTTTTGACAGGTTGGAGCATTGAAAGGTGCGAATATGTAGAACTCAAATGCGCAAATAATTTAGTTTGGTTCTTTGAAAATAGCTCTGTTTTGAAAGTTATGTTTGCTTTTTATTTTCGCTTATTGACTTGGCTTGATGGCAGATAGCTCTACGACACCATGCTGAGGAAATGAGAGCCTGCCAGTTCGCGGTAAATTGCGAATGGTGGTCATTGCAGAGGCTGTTAATAGGGAGTATAACCAGGAGAATGGAAAACCAGAGAGCCCTGCAGAAGGTGGGGGAGGACAAGCCACACTACAGCTCAGCTTCCCAGACAGTTCCAGCCAGCTCTGCCCAGAGCTCTGAGGGTGTGGGCATTTGCAATTCAACCTTGACATCTCCTGTTAGAGGCAAAACATTAATAAGTGTTTTCAATATTGAGGTTGCAATTGGGGTTGACCTCTGCAAATCTCATCTGTAGCATAGTACATTTAGAATAAGGAGAGCTAAATTATGTCCTATGGGACAGTTCTTTGTCCAATAGAATCGCTTAGAATCAGAATGGACTCGATGGTCACTTTTGGGGGTATTTTAATACCTGGAATATAGGAAAGATGTCTATGAAGGTAGTTAAAATCTGATATCTAAAATATTAATGTTGTCTGTCTGAGGAACTTGCTTAGAATGTCTAGTCCCTGACTCGTTTTATGAGTTTACTAAAAAAGGAATCTACGTTGCCTCTACCAATTGCCTGCACTTTTATGAGAACTTTTATGCAAAGGAATTTGGGACAGGTGACTGAGTGGATAGACATTGAGAATGTGAGTAGTATTTTTTTAAGTGCTCCCTCCCTTACATAGGTGTTAGAGGTGTCCCTGCATAACTCATGTCATATTTAAGCATCATTTTGTGTAGCAGCAGTGTGCCTAAGCACCTGTTTCACATCTATGATCTTTAAATTTTCACAGCAAACTGAGTTGGATGCTTTTTTTCTTTCGTTTTACAAGTAAGGCATAAAGCTTTTAAGGTGAATTGGCCAGTGTACATAACTAGTAAGTGCCACGTCTAGGATGTGAATTTAGGTATCTTGATTTCAGTCCTCCTTGTCTATTAAAGGTAAGAAACATTTTCCTAAACTAGTATGCACAGCTTTTCCTGCTTAGTGCCCATGTTACTAACCATGTCCCTTCTAGTGATGGTTGTTCACGGGGTCTTAATCTCGCTGAGAGCTTTGCGACCTCTGCATTGCTCATGGGAGTTTCTCTTCCTCTTTACACATTGATATTAACCCCTGATCTGTAGAGCTGTCGTTTTATTTTTCTATTAAAGTGTACAATTCTTGATATCTGTGATAATTTGCTTATCATTAACACCGGACATTGCAATTAATCGAGCCACCTGTACACTAGGTATTACATAAATTGAAGGTATAAGTTAGATTGTTTATTGGTCTCGATGAATTGTAACTCAAAGAAAAGCAACCCTAGTCAAGAAGAACTCCATGTGCAGGCAGACCTCAGAGACGGGGCAAATTTGGTTCTAGCCTACTGCAGTGCGGCAGCTGGCACGAGAAAGCCTGTGACGCAGAATTGTTGGTTTCCCAGTGCATCCAAGAGTTCAATTTAAAACCCAGAACAAAAAGTCACATCAGTGTGTATGAGGGCGCGTGCAGTGTGGAGACCCCAAGCCCATCTGTAGCCAAATGGACATCCCCTTACCAAAGGGTCACAAGGAAGAGACGAGCCAGTCAGGGTGCAGTGTAGCACCGATGAAACATACAACATTTCCTCTCTCTGATGCTCCTCCCCCCATCATCAGGACCCCACTTCGACCTTACAAATCTGGCTAGACTAGCACATGGACACGGGTACAGATAAGAGCTGGAAACACAGGATCCAGGACAGAGAAAGCCTTCAGGACCAGTAATAAAGAGTAGTGATACCAGGAGGGTAAGGGTAAGGTGGAGGGAGAAGGGGAACCCATCTCAACGATCTATGTGTAACCCCCCTCCTTGGGGATGGACGACGGAAAAGTGAAGGGGGGGACATCAGTCAGTGTAAGACATGAAAAAAATTGCAGTTTATAAATTGTCAAGTGTTTGTGTGGGAAGAAGAGGAAAAATGAGCTGGCATCGCTCAAGTAGAAAATGTCTGAAAATGAAGATGGCAACAAATGGACAAATCACCTGACACAATGGGTGTATGTTTGGATTGCGATGATGGCTTGTGTGAGTCCCCCGTAATATTTTTAAAAGTAAATGTCTGGGAAAAATGTTGATAACAGTTAAAAATGTGCTTGATACAATTGCTGTATGGATTATTATCAGAGTTGTAGGAGCCCCCAATAAAATGATCTTTTAATTTAAAAAAGTTGGATTTGCACTATGCTCTGTTAAAGATGTACTCTTTTGTACACTGCTTATGAAAATTGAGCAGTAATATTAAGAAAATGTGACAGACCTATTGTGAGAATGACCAGCTGTGTACAGTATAAAGCAAACATTTGCTATTGGGGAAATGGTGTTGATAGACTTGCTGAATGCAGGTCTCCCCCAAACATTCGATTGGTAAGAATAAAGTAAGTGGCAATATCTGAACAGTGCAATGGAGCGAAGCACTAGTAAACAAGGCGTGATATGATTCTGTAGAAGAAAAAAACTTTAAAATCTAAAATAATTCTTTCAACCACAGGGGTAGTTTAACGCCAGCAACACAGTTGTAGGTCAATATCAAGGAACTGATTTGGTCTAAAGCGTGTCAGATAAAGTAATAAAGCAGTGTGATGTTTCTTCGTGATTTATTGCTTACATAAAAATCCCAGGACTTGACGATTCTTCTCTTATTTTGAAGTCGGAGCACCATAACATGGTGTGGGAAGTGAAGACAAATCAGATGCCTAATGCAGTACAGAAACTCCTGCTGGTCATGGACAAGAGAACTTCAGGAGTGAATGACTCGTTGGAGCTGCTGCAGTGTAATGAGAATTTGCCGTCCTCACCTGGATATAACTCATGTGATGAGCACATGGAGCTTGGTAAGCACGTTTTCCAATTATTTGGGCATTTTATTCAGCTGCACATTAGTACTCACTTAGGTTTGTGCTTTCACCTGTCCTGGACCAAGTGATGCTACTTAATGTTTTTAAAATGTTTTACATAAAAACAGCAAGAGGTTGAGCCTTTGGCTCTGTGGATTCTTGTTTTAAAATGATTAAGCTGCACACTCAAAGGATCATATATGACTGGTCCCACTGCGAGATGTGATATCCCTCATTGACCCATAGCCCTACAGGGGACAACACTGGAGACACAGTGTGGGAATTGGGCCCCATCTGACCCCAGCACACTGAGGCAGAACACTAAGGCGTACAACAGAGCACAAGGGGAACAGAGCAAGGAAGTCCAGAGGGAGTTCCAAAAACAGACTTTGGGGCCAGGGCAGGACACCCCATCAGACTCAACTGGAAAACATGCCTAAAGGCCAACACACTGACCTTGGACTATTTACAGGCTTTTCTTTTGTTGTGTCATTGGTGGTGGTGGTTTCTTTTGTTGGTTTGTTTTGTTCTGTCTTGTTTTTGTGCATATTACTATCTCTGCAGGTCTATCTAGATAAGACAGGCGGGATAAACAGTCTGAAGGAGAAAACAATGGAACCAACGATTGAGGGGTAACATGGAAGAGGGGAGATGAGGGGAAAAGGAAGTGGTGTTAACAAACCCAGAGACAAGGGGACAGAAAATGATCCAAAATCAGTGGTGAGGAAGGTGTGGGAGGCCTAGTAGGGCTTTATCAAGGGCCATGTAACCGAGAGGAATGACTGAAACCCAGAGGAAGGCTGAGCGTGATAGTGGAACAAGAGGAAAGTAAAAGGAAATAGAGGAAAGAACTAGGAGGAAAAGGACATTTATAGAGGCTTAAATACAGACATGTACAGATGTAAATATATATGATGATGGGGACATAGATCTATGCATATATTTATAGGTTTAGTATTAAGGTAGCAGGTGGGAATTGGGCCTTCACTCAAGTATTCCCTCAATGCAAGAGCACTTTTTTCTATTAAACTGGCATTCCATGATGCTCACCTTCCTGATAATGATCGCTGAAGACAAAGCATGTGCATAAGCAAATGTGGTGACGAAAACTGTTGGTGCCTGGCTATCAAAAGATATAGTGTCTGGGGTCTTAAAGACTTGAAGATTAATAAGCAACCATCTAGCTCAGAAGAAACAAAGCCCACATGGAAGAAGCACACCAGCCTGTGTGATCACGAGGAGTCATTGGGATCGGGGATCAGACATCAAAGAAAAAAAAAACATAATCACTGTGAATGAAGGGGAGTGCATAAAGGGGACCCAAAGCCTATTTGTTGGCAACTGGACATCCCCTTACAGGAGACGAGCCAGTCAGCATGCATTGTAGCACCAGTGAAACATACAACTTTCCTCTAGTTCTTTAATGCTTCCCACCCCACCCCCCACTATCATGATCCCAATTCTACCTTACAAATCTGGCTGGACTAGAGCATGTACACTCTTCCAGATAGGAACCGGAAACGCAGGAAATCCAGGACAGATGAGCTCTTCAGAACCAGTGATGAGAGAGGTGATACTGGGAAGGGGGTAGGATAGGGGGGTAGAAAGGGGGAACTGATTATAATTGTGCTTGACACAATGGATGGGTATATGAGTTGTGGTAAGTATCTGTACGAGCCCACAATAAAATGAAATGTTTAAGCTGCTTTGTTTTGTGCAGGAGAGTATGGGTTGTTAAAATATCTTCAGCGAAACAACCCTGCTGTGTGACTTTTCAAAAGATGCTTCTTTTGAAACATCCATTAAGCTCCATAAATTATGCTTGGCCATTCTGTGGCTATTTGACTGGTGTGATGGGAAATGACAGTGCATTCATGGAATTTGAGGGTGGCATTTGTGGTTATCACTGTTATTGAGCCACTCCAGGTCTATATGACCTACTGTTTTGAGCTGTTCCAACAATAGGTGGCATATAGCTGTGCCAGGTATGATTTTGAATCACACAGCTTGGAGGCCAGTGTTCTGAAGTTAACCACTTAGCTAATGAGTAACCCTGGCTCCTTGCCCAGCTTTGCAGCTTGGCTTTTTGTCCCCCATAATAAGTAGTTTTCCTGGTATTTATAGAAACACTGAGGAGTATATGTAATTATCCTCATTTTCAAAATGATGAATTGGGAATCATATTCTAGAGTGGTGTCTGAGACTTGGGGATCCTAAAAATCCTGAGACCTATTTGAATGCTGCCAGGGATCTCCCATTAAACAAGAAGTGTATTTGAACCATGTGGTTTATTCTTAATCTTCACATTTTAAGTTTTAAGAGAAGGAAATCAGGGACTTAGAGCCATAATTTTCCCACCTCCCAGTGATGTTAGATAAGTAATCAATTAAAAAGGGGAAAAAAAACCCACAATTTTTTTAAAAAGAAGAAAATAATAATCAATTCCATGAACTTGAGGGACAGAAAACCTCTTACAATAAATAACAATGTGATGGTCCAAGGAAAGGTAATGGAAGAGAGGTAAATTCCCATGTTTGCATGTGAGTTTTGTGCACCTTTCAGAAGATCAGGGCTTTGAATTCACCAGCTGCTCCATGGGAGAAAGATAAGGTGGTTGGCTTCTGAAAATATCCACAGCCTTGGAAACTACGGAACAGTACTCTGTGCTGTGTGATTGCTGGGGATTGGGCTAGAATGGTGCGAGTGGCTTTGTGTATTGACTGTGAACTGGGTTTCTTGTTGGTTGTTTTTAAAAACTTACTCTGGTGTTTCAGAACTGTTTGCTCCATGAAAGAGGCAATCTTCTGGTCAGTTTTAAAAAGATGTATTCTGAATCAGTAGAGAATTAAGACATTTCGGTTTTAGAAGGATACTCAGGTTTATTTGCCTGGATCAGAAGTAAAGTGTACATGAAAAAGAAAGCTGTAGGAAAACTCCCAGGATTAGACGTTTTCTTGGTATAATGAAATGACCCAGTAGACCTATATTTTATAGATATATGCTTCTTAGAGGAGTGTTTTTAAGGATTGCAAAATGTGTCTCCCTCTCCTTTATTTTCTGTGTTTTTTGTCTCCTTTTAAGAATTCAGTTTTTCTTTTTTTTTTTTGGGGGGGGGGGGTGGCGCATCACTGCCCTCAGGTGGTGGGAGTAGGAGGCCCAGCCTTTGCTCCGTGGAGCTGGAATTGAACCTCCATCCCAGTGAGCCGCAGTCCCGCGCACAACCACTACGCCACCGGGGCTCAGCCCGAATTCAGTTTTTCTTTTAATATTCATAGCCCCAATATGTCAATAAGTGGTAGGTAGTTGGCAATTTGTAGGTAGATGGCAATGTTTGTAAGGATTTTTTTTTAACCTTGAGAAGCTATCTTGAACTGTTTCAAACACACATTTATAAGAGAAAATAACCAATTGATATTAATATATTTCAGAACTTCTAGTAAAAAGCAGTTTAACGTAAATCAGCATATAATAAATAGTATCTAAAAATTTATAATATAATTTGTATTCTTATCTTGGTGAAATTCTTTTTGCAGCAATTTATATACTGTATATTCATGGAGAAGCCAAGTTTTTCAGTACATTTTATGCAGTTTTTGTGGTAAAATTAGGTGCTATGGCTGATAATCATTTTGGCTTATACTTGAGTATACACGATAATAATTCAGAGTAATCTAAGAACAATACACACACGGCACCTTTTTCCTTATGAGCACATTAAATCTAAAAGTATCCAACTAGTGTATGGATGACTCCCTGGTGGGCTATAAAAGTTTCTGGGGTTACAGGGGGCTGGGGCAAAAGGGGAGAACTCAGAAAACTCATACCTATCCCTGTTTTTACAATGTTGACAGTTTCTGCTAATTACATATGGTAGGTAGTAAAGTCTTTACCACATTTATAGCCATTGGCTTACTTTTCCATCAAGCTCTGTACACCATTTAATGTAAAAGGAACTTGTTTCATTCCAGAAAACAGTTTTCAAATTAAATTGTGAATTTGTGATTTTCCTTTATCAATAAGATAAATTTGAGGACTTCTATCCCAACTGTATTTATACTATCTCAATTGTTATATTCATATTAGTCATTTTCTTCTTGTATTTTTGCCTTTATTTGCAGATGACCTTCCTGAACTTCAGGCTGTTCAAAGTGATCCTACCCAATCTGCCATATTTCAGTTAAGTTCAGATGTTTCACATCAAGAGTATCCAAGACCATCTTGGAATCAAAGTACCTCAGACATAGCAGAAAATACTTACCGTGAAAGTGAGGTGGATTGGTTAACTGAATTAGCAAATATTGCTACCAGTCCACAAAGTCCACTTATGCAGTGCTCATTTTATAACAGGTGAGAACATTGATAATATTCGTATTGTAAACTTAATCATTAAAAGTTATTTTATTTTTTCCAGCTTTAAAGTAAATATTGTTGTTAACCATCTAATGAATGCTTTGCTTAAATTGTCTGCTAAACCAGGAAAGCTTTTAGATTTCAGCTCCTTTTCTTAAAACTTCTCAGTGCTATAATTCCATAATTAGAAATTGGGAAAAGCCAATAAAACAAAGAGTAGGAAATGTTTGTAAATGTTTCACTGTTATCTAAACATGAGACTGAGTTTCATTATACAATTTTATATTTATGAAACAAATGAAAATTGTACTTAACCAATGGTCCAAACTCTTTTAGAGTATTAGCAATCCTGAGGATTTTTTGGTTTTGTTTGTCTAGGCTGGTTTACCTTCACAATTTATTGGCCCTTATATTATTACTCATTTGCTAATCTAAAAATCGGCTAGTACTATGATACTGACTTGGTAACACTTGACTTCATTGGTAAAAAACTTTGTTTGATAGACTTAGAGCACTGTTTAAGAAAATAAGTTGTGCTGGGACATTCTGGAAGCTTCTGAATGATAGCTCTAGAGAATCCTGAGGAAAATCTAAAAAAGCATGACTAAATGGGATCATTTATAGGAGTAATGCATGGATATGTAGTGATGGGGGTAGAAAACCATACAGGCAGTACAAGGAGATGTAGGAATAGCTAAATCTTGACAGTACCAGTACATTTGTGTGATTCTCTGTATAGAATACACTTCTCAGGTCTGTTTGCTTGCAGACCACTGAGTGTGCTGCTCTTCCTCTAAGCAGAGTGTCAGTATCGATTAGAGTAAGTTCAGTTTGGTTACCTCCGATCTTATCCCTGTAAAACAAACTGCCATCCAGAAGAAAACTACCCTTTGCAGTACTACTCACTTTATAGTCCCGATAGTCACTATAATCCTTTCCATATTCTGTATTTAAGGGATTTTTTAAATTTATTAAAATCATTTTGTTGGGGCCTCATACATTGTTTTTCACAATACATAAATACATATACTGCGCCCAGCACCTTCACCTGTCTGCTGTCGTTTTCATTCTCCAACTATCCACTTTTCTACTTGAGCCCTTGATAGCAGCTTTTTTAAGGCTTTAAAAAAAATAGTTTTGTCATTAGATTTTTTTTTCTCCCTTCATTCTAGTGTAGAAAATGTAGCACAAAAACAAACTCACTGCCATCCAGTTGATTCAGATAGTGATCCTGGGATAAGCTATTCATTTTTGACAGCTAGTCCATGAGGATTCTCCGTTAGATCAGTGGTTCTCAACCTGTGGGTCGAGATCCCTTTGGGGGTTGAATGGCCCTTTCACAGGGGTCTCCTGATTCCTAACAGTAATAAAAGTACAGTTATATAGTAGCAATGAAAATAATTTTCATTTGGGGGGGTGGTTTTACCACTAAGTAACAGGATGTCCTCTGCAGCCATTTTCTGTGCTTTCTTCCTTCCTGGAACAAGACAAGAGTCAAGCTCTGCTAGAGTGTGTTCCTTCTAACACTGTCAGTGCCTAATGACATTACTTCCCGTGGAGGTTACACAGTGTAGACTCTGAATTTCCAGGGTCTGAGATTGCAGCTGTACCGTGCCCAGGGCTTGGAGACAGGTACAATTTATATTATCCCTGTAGGAGTGGAGTCATGAAGAATTGTTGATACCAGTGTTTATGCTTCATTTAGTGTGTAAATTTTTACAGAACATTTCATCCAATTAAGAACATGATATTGTTAATTCTGTTTCAAATGGGTAATGAGAAGAACTTACAAAACTAACTTTTTTTGGGGGGGCGGCATCACTGCTCTCCGGTGGTGGGAGTAGAAGGCCCAGCCCCACTGCTGGAATTGAACCTCTGTCCCAGTGGGCCACAGTCCCGCGCACAACCACTACGACACCGGGGCTCAGCCCAAAACTAACTTTCTTAAGGGATGAATTTGAAGAATTTCTAGGGGCTGAGCCCCGGTGGCGTAGTGGTTGTGCGCGGGACTGCGGCCCACTGGGATGGAGGTTCGATTCCAGCTCTACAGGAGCAAAGGCTGGGCCTCCTACTCCCACCACCTGAGGGCAATGATGCCCCCCCCCCCAAAAAAAAAAAAAGAATTTCTAGCAGTTGCCCATTCTATAATACATACATACCGAAATGTTTAGTAAAAAGAAGTTGGACAAAGGTGACATTCAACATAACATTTATACTACAATACAAATTTGGATTACATAGAAGCTGGACAGTCAACATAGAATCTATACTGTAATACAAAATTGTAATGCTGCAATTGACATGGAAATTTGAGAGGTTTTTAAATTTAAGAATAAAAAAGTGACAAGTATACTTTTACAAATACTCATTGAAAAGTAATTTCTGCAGTATATAATGAGAAAAATTTTCATCAGAATAAAATTAAAATGGAGAGGCTAATAGAATATTCAAAGAAATAAGGGAATAATTGGAAACTTGTACCTCCTACTCCTGCAGAAGAGGTTTAGTACAGACTGCATGAAATCTACCCTCCCCTCCCCCTCTTTAAGGACCACGTCCTTATATGGCATCTCAGAACTTGAGACCTGCCTGTGCCCTGCTCCCCCCAACCTTGCTGTCTTCCATTCTGCTGCTTTTCCAAATTCCAGAATCCACGTACATTACCAACTCCTTCCTTTATTGACTTACTGTCACTCCTCCTGTGGATAGCTGAGGTTTTTGTAAAGATAGGATCTTAATAGTTTTCTTGAGTTCCATATACTTTAAAAGGAACTTAGCCTGATAAAAGGGGCTTTTGAAGGGAATGGAGAAAGAACAGCAACACTTTAAAAAGGGCTTATTGAGGAATAACTAGACCTTGACGCGTTTTATTTTCAACAATCTTATATTAAAAATAGTGGCGGGTTTGTAAATAAGCTGCTTTCTGCTGCAGTAACTCTAAGCCTTCTCACTTGGATATTTCATTGTGTCTGTGAGAAGTAGTTGGTAGATACAGAGTTCAGTGTTGCTCATACTGCGTTTCCTGTGTGTCAACCGTATAGGACAGAACTGCCTGCCTCAGGGTTTTTAGGCTGTACCCTACTTTTACAAACATAAGGCCCTCCTACATTTGTTTGCCACCTGTTCCCTAACTCCCCTGCGGATTATTTTTGTAAGTGAGCTGTGCTAATTTTATGTTTTAAGGGCACTGGTGAAAAAGATGGCATCGCAGCACTTGCAGAATGTAACCTTTAGGGGTAGGGAGAGCTGGCAAGCAAATGCACGCAGAAGGCTAGTGCCCTTGTGCAAAATACCGGTCATTACTAGGGAGCCGATCGCTCAGTCTCTTCTCCTTCAGAGCCGCTGGTAGATTCAGGCCACCAATTTTTTTGCCATTAACTTAATGCTGCACTGCTGTGCCTCCAGGAAGACTACCTTATGCTTAACTATGTTTTATTCAGACTGAGACTGATCAAATACCTGTAAAGGCGGAAGAAATTGATAGGGGTTCATGCCCAAGGACATAATCTTTAAGAATGAAAACAAGCCTATTTTGATACATGGCAACCTACTTTTTATGTAGGAGGGCTGTTTGTAAAACTAGGGTGCAGCCTAAAAGCCCTATGGGCAGGCAGTTCCGTCCTACAGGGTTGACACAGGAAACGCAATATGAGCAACACTGAACTCCTACCTAACAACTACAGGTACCTTTTTGGGTTTGGTTCCACCTCCTCACAGTTCTCTGTATCTCAACCCAAATGTTATGATATAGGTGACTCTCTCCTTGCTGATGACACTTGAGAGGTGGGGGTGGGGCTAGTTGATACCAAAGACTTAACAGAAAGTAAATGTTTAGAAAGGAATGAAGGCAACATATGTACAAACATGCCTGATTCAGTTGATGTATGGGTTGATAAGAGTATGAGCCGCCAATAAAATGATTTAAAAAAAGAAATAGACCTTTACCTTTTTAACTATTGTTTTGTAGTGTTATTTATTGCCATGGGTATAATTTATGCAAAGCCCCCTTTTTTTGTTTTGTTTGGTGCCAAAAGGCATTTCATTGTTTAAAATCCCTTTAGATCATTACCTTTATTAGCTACTCTTTAGAAGTGTTGTTTATAGACATGTTTATTTCATACAAAGTCCTCTCCTGCTTTGAAGCAAAAATTACTTAAGATAAATGGCTTAATTAAAAAAAAAGTCGGTTGCATAAGTAAGTGAAACTATTTAGTAATTTAAAGTGTACTGTTGGATCTTCGGAGGAATTAGTATTTAGAATGTATGAGGAGGGTTAGGTAAAAAGTTGGATTAACTTCTTATTCCATATTATAGATAAAATAGTTCTTTCTTTACCTAGTATCTTATGTCTTATATGTGACTCTGAAATGCTACATAGGAAGTTTTTTTTGAGAGAAAAGATATCTTTTTAATTTTTTAAAAAACCTAAATATTGTAATTAAAACCACTGCCTTGTTTTAGATCATCTCCTGTGCACATTATAGCAACTAGCAAAAGTTTACATTCCTATGCACGCCCTCCACCGGTGTCGTCCTCTTCCAAGAGCGAACCTGCCTTCCCTCACCACCACTGGAAGGAGGACGCCTCAGTCAGACACGAAAGGGTGAGTGTGCTCGCGAGGTTAAACTTCTCCAGTCTTGTTTGCTTCACAGTTGAGATGTGACCATTTTTCCTGTAAGAGAGATGGGGAAAGGCAGTTCTTGTGGTTCTGGATTTGATTCTACATGGAGCTCTCTTACTGGTTCAAAACAATCAAAGAAAATGGGCACATGTGTTTCAAACTTCTCACACTCTCTGAACTTCATTTTTGGAAGGCATTGTATTTTCCCCAACTTTTAGCATAACAACTTATCCATTAGTTACGTTGGCATGAGATAAAAACAGACACTCACAGGACAGATTTGAAAAACCAAGCTAAGAAGGTTTGCAACATTTTCCTTACTAGGCAAATAGTGAGTCGGAATCTGGCATCTTCTGCATGTCCTCCCTCTCGGATGATGACGATTTGGGATGGTGCAATTCCTGGCCTTCCACTGCTTGGCACTGCTTTTTAAAAGGTAAAAAAAGACTTGATTTTCCTCAGCCTCCTTGTGTCATAGACCAGTCGCACAGATGACGTGTGTCTTCTGCCCAAACCCCAGGCACGCGGCTGTGCTTTCATAAGAGCAGCGACAGGGAATGGCAGGACGCTGAGGATGTTGCCAGAGCCGAGGGCTGTGACAGTGAGGATGATCTTCAAATGAGCACTCACAAGGTATGTTGGAAGTTCTTCCATGTGACGTTTACTGTTTACTGAAAGCTCTAGTCTCCACTTGAGGTTATCTTTAAGTAACTTGTATTTTAAGCAGAAATTCTGTGACTCCCCTTTGCTGCCCAGCGTGATGGAGAGGAAAACTGACTTTGGGTTAACCTTTTTCATTATGCATAAACCTGTATCTTATCACTTTGCTTTTTATATCAAAGTAAACTAACCTGGCTTTTAAAATAGAATGAAAACAAATAAATAAATGAGTCAAGGGCTTATTTTAGATAGTCTACAAAGGGATGGGTTAATTCTCCCGTGGGTGATTGTGAGTTGATTCTATTGTTAATTTTTAAATACTGGCATTCTCTCAGTCTGGAAACACAAGCAGTAGTAGGCAACAGTACAGTAAACATTGGACTACTTTTTGCTTTCAACATTTTAAATTTCTCCCATCTGCACTGAAGGCAGAAAAAATAGCCCTGCAACATGTGTTTGTTTAGGATTCCTCTTTAATCCTGCTTTTGATCCCTACATTCATTCTCTTGAGAAAAGTAGTCCTGACTTGGCTGTCTTCAGTTTCTTCCCTTCCCTGTTTAACTTAAGTCACTATAGAAGCCAGTGTCAGCTGCTACCACTGGCCTCAGAAAGCCTCAAAAGTGTCTGGCTTTCTTCTAATTTCTAGGAGCAGAGACTTTTGCTTGTTCTGTTTGACTTCTCTGCACATGTGACACTTTTTGAAATCACTGTGCCTCATCAATTTATGTTGCTCAATTTTTGTGCTCCCGTTCTCCTAGATCAGTGGTTCTCAACCTTCCTCATGCCGTGACCCCTTTAATATAGTTCCTCATGTTGTAGGGACCCCACCCCCCAAGTTATAAGATTATTTTTGTTGCTGCTTTATAACTGTAATTTTGCTACTGCTATGAATCAGGTGATCCCTGTGAAAGGGTTGTTAACCCGCAAAGCAGTCTCGACCCACAGATTGAGAACTGCTGTCCTGGATGCCAGGTCTCATTCTTCTTGACTGGCTTCCGGCTGCCCACCCTAGTAAATGTTCCACAGGATTCTGCTCCGCTTCATCGTCACCAGCTCTTTTTGGTACAGAGATCGTAAGTGGAGGGAAGGAGAAAGCAGGCGGTCCCTGGGTTCTCTTTTTAGTTCTTCCAGAAACTTTGTGTGACTGACCTTAGACAGATGGTTGACCTCTGCGGGCGCTAAATGATCAAGCGTCCTCATCTGTTCATTGGGACTGCAGGATTTCTAACTAGTCACCCTGAGAATTACATTGTTTCAAGGAGCTGTTGAGCTGATTCTGACTGAGAGTAGATCCAGCCCCACAGGATTTCCTAGACTTGAAGCTACATGAGCGCTGATCACCAGGTCTGTGTCACCCGGAGCCCTTGGTGGGTTCCCACTGACAAATTTCCCACTAGCACCCAGGCTCCTCCAGCCACTACACTACTGTCCATGTATTTACAAACACTGGTCTGTCACCCAGAACATTTCTCTTTGCACGTGGAACTTCTCTGTGAAACACTAATCTGTTCTACAGACTCAGCTCAGATGACCAAAACTAGGCTTGCTTTTTTCTTGCCACTCTGACTTACTCTTTTCTTCTTATTTAAAAGACACCGACCGTCCTTCTTGAGGTCCAGATTTAGAACTGTAATGGTCTGTAGTCATTCTCTTCCTCCCTTCATATGTAGTTGAGCAATGTTATCACCATAAAGCATTTCTACAATTCATCTCTCATTCTATGACTGGGCACATAGCTGTTAGCATGTTTGTCTCCTGTGTGATTTGGGATCGTCTTCATGTTTATATTTCTAGAACTTGGCACCTGGCAAATACTAAATGCCAATAAATAAATATTGCTTGACTTTAGGTTTAATCTGATTCTGTACCGCTGCAGAAGTTCAGGTTTTACTTAAACTTGTTAGGTTAGGACCACAGTGGTGTTCTTTGTACCCTTACCTAATTGATGACCCGAGGTGTATCTGTTTTATTGTACTCTTGTTACTATTTTAAAATTGACAGTTATATTGATTAAAAATGATTAACTTCCCACTACTCTCTAAAAGAGAAGTACTCCTTTGCCCATCTTTAAGTTTTCTTTACCAGCTGCCCCCGCCTTTCAGCCTTATTTGCCCCAATTTCGAACTCACAGTGTGTATTTAGCAAACAAAAAGCACTCTCCAAGAAGCTGCTAATTAGAACTGCTCTGATGCCCAAAATGGCTGTCTTCCTTCTTTCTCAGTTTCATTCTTCTTTTAAATACTGGTTTGAATGGGAACTGAAAATTTTCTTAGCACCTCTCTTTTCTGGAATTAATGTCTTCCTTCATTGAGTTCCACTAGTGGTATTTATGCATGAATTACAGTGCTTATCCCCAATGGTATGCTCCTAAATTATGTTTACATGTGTTGTGTCTTCACTTCTGGATTGAAAGCCCCTCGAAGACAGGGAGGATCCCGCCTTGTTCATTTTGACTTTCTCCACAAGTCTTGCACGTAATAGGAACTTCATTAATTGTTCAATTGTACATTTCCAATTCATTCCCTCTATGCATGTGTTTTCAGGGCTATGGTTCTGATGGTCTAAAGTTGTTATCACACGAAGAAAGTGTATCATTTGGCGAGTCTGTACTGAAGTTGACTTTTGATCCTGGTACAGTAGAAGATGGTTTACTTACCGTAGAGTGTAAGCTGGACCACCCTTTCTATGTTAAAAATAAAGGTAGGGCTTCAACTGAATTTGTAGTAACGTTTTTTAAGAAAAGCTTCTTAAGTTCTTAATTGTGTTTTATGACTTTGATGATTTAAAAAAAATTAAAGGACTTTTTCTTTCAAACTAATCGTGATTGTCATAGACAGACGGGGACTATGTATCCAATGCTCCCTAGGCTTCTCAGCAGCAGCAGTCAAGTGGAACTCTGCAAATTTTCCCTCATGTAGTGTGCTACGTAGACAGTACACGCTCTGTGACCTGGGTAGTAGTTTGGGGAATGGAATATTCTGGGTAATCACATCTGGCCTGAGAATCACCAAATATGTTATAAACTTAAATAGCTTTTCAGTGCCTTACTACAATAAGTTTCATAATTCAGAAATTTATTTCATGGACCCAGTCATCATCACTTTCTTATTACTTATAGCTTAAAAGGTCCCTGAATAGTGCAAACAGTTTGTGCTTGACTGCTGACTTTAAGGTTGGCAGTTTGAACCCACTCACTGGCACTGCCAATGAAAGCCCTAAACACCTGGCAGCCTTCTTCTGTAAAGAGTCCAACCACGCAAACCCTGGGGAGCAGTTCTATTCTGGAACACTTGGGACTTGTAAAGTAGTTCATTCTTAAGACACAGACGTGTCTCTGGCTCAGTGAATGAGTGGGGTACTGGCTGTCCCCTGCGCTGTGTGACAATTGTTTGATTTAACTCTAGGTTGGTCATCCTTTTATCCAAGCCTGACTGTGGTGCAGCATGGCATTCCATGTTGTGAGATCCATGTTGGCGACGTATGTCTACCTCCTGGACACCCCGATGCCATTAATTTTGATGATTCAGGTGTTTTTGATACATTTAAAAGGTAATACTGGATTAATGTTCTCCTTCTGTCTCTTCCTCTCTCTTTTCAATTAAGGCTTCTTCTTACTTTGCCTAATTATTAAGTTAGATATTTAGTGGGGGGCGGGGGGAGCCTCAGGATGACTGAACAGGGTACATTACGTAGGACAGGTTAGCTTTTGAACAATTAGGAATTAGAGAATTACATAGAATAAAGTAAAAGTGTGTGGGAAAATTCCGTGATCTTTCAATCCTGCATTCCCAGGAACTTTGGGATATGAGGGGGAATCCAAGAAACATGGAAGAAGCTCGGCTGAGCAGAGTGTTTGTAGTGCACATTTTTTCCCAGTAGGCATGCTCTGAGTCTAGGAGGTCTGCTGTGGTCACCGTGGATTTTTTTTATAGAAGCTGTTTTGTTCAAACCTTGTTTTTTGTGATGGCCGATTTAACAGAACAGCACATGGTTGTGAAATTTTCCTACTCAGGAAAAATGCCACGTAAAACTGTCATGGTGCTGACCACAATTTACAAGGACAGCGCTATGGGGAAAACTCAAGTGTCCGAGTGATTTTCTTGTTTCAAAAAAGGTGAAGTGTTGATTGATGACAAATCTCATTCTGCACATCCATCAATTTTCTGAACAGATGAAATGCTGACAAAATTTGTACACTTTTGCTCTAAGACTAACGATGGCAGACCATTGAAGAGATGGGGAAGTTATCTGGACTATCTTAGAGCTTGGTTCGGTAAACTTTAATGGAAAATTTGGGGATGAGAAGATTCCCTATGAAATTTGAGGCCCGGGTTCTGACTCACTAGGAAAAAGCATCGTGTGGAAACATGCCGTGCTTTGAAAGAACAACCCTGAAGGGTGACCCAGACACATTTTCCATGGTCATCACTGATGGCAACACGCAGTGCTATCCTTAGGACCCCGAAGGCATCATCACTCAAGCCACTGCCCCCTCGCCCCGAAACTTGTCGAGTAAAATCAAAGACCAAGATGATGCTCATTGTTGTGTTTGATGTGAGGGGATCGTGCATTTGGAGTTTGTTCCACCAGGGCAGACTGTTCTCCAGCTTTCTACTTGGAGCATGGTCCTCAGCCTGTGGGTTTCACGAACGGCCCTTTGACAGGGGTCGCCTCTTTCATAACAGTAGCAAAAAGACAGGAAACAGCAACAGAAAACATTTTATGGTTGGGGAAGTCACCACAACATGGAGAACTGTGTTAGAGGATTGCGGTGTTAGGAAGGTTGAGAACCAATAAGTTAGAGGTTCTGAAAAGATTGCGTTAACAGCGTGCAACAAAACCCGATTTGTGGCAGGTGGGACTGGTTTTGCCACCACGACAATGCACCTGCTCACGTTTTCCGCAAAAAAACAGCTTGGCTCTCTTGAACCTCGCACCTTCCTCACCTGACTTCCTTCCGCGTGACTTTTGTTTCTGAGACTATAGAGAGGGATGTGAAAGGACAGCGATTTGATGACATAGAAGAGGTGAAGAAAAAACAAGGGAGGTGCTGTCAGCCATCCAAACAGATGAGCTTGAAAAATGTTTTCAGGGCTGAGGCCCTGTGGCGTAGTGGTTTTGTGCGGGACTGCGACCCACAGGGTTGGCGGTTCAAATCCAGCAGCAGCTCTCCAAGAGCAAGGCTGGGCCTCCTATTCCCTCCAGGGGGCAGTGAAGGTCCCCCCCCCCCCCCCCCAAAAAAAAATGTTTCCAAGAATGGAATCTCATATTTGACAAATGAATTCCATGTAATGGACAGTACTTTGAAGGCGATAGATTTTGTAAAAAATTAAATACATAGCTTGGGAGAAGGGAGTTTTCCTTTGGGTACTTTATGTAATTTAATTTTTAAATATCTAGTAGTTCAAGGAAACACTAGTAAATGGAGAGGTTTTCATAGCGTAGTCACAGGAAAAGTGAGTTTTTAAAACATTAAATTATGTTAGGAAAATCACATGTTAAATGGCTAAGGTTAATAGTTTTAATACTGAATTAAAAAAATTCCTTTCTGGATAGGTCTTAACTAGTTTCTACATCTTCTATTAGTTTCACTTGCAATTAACTGAATCTTGTAGTATTCATTTTTTTAACTTATAATAAAAGGTAGCATTCATTTATAATAAACTCAGATTTCACTGCCACCAAGTTGATTCTGACTCTTAATGACCATACAGGACAGAACTGTCTCTGTGACTTTCTGGGACTGTAACCTAGTTTTTGTGTTTAATTTTATTTGGGGCTCCTATAGTTCTTAACACATACATGCATCCATTGTGTCAAGCATATTTGTGCATTTGTTGCCATCATTTTCAAAACATTTTCTTTCTACTTGAACCCTTGGTATCAGTTCCTCATTTTTCCCCCTCCTTTCCCTCACAAACCCCAACCGTCCCCTTCCCCTCCTAGTAATAGTCATCTTCCCAGATAATTACTTGCATGGTTTAGCAAATAATGAAAATAGCAAAAGCTTGACATTTGGAGAAGCTGTAAGGGCAGAATGAGCCAACATGTCCTGAGGAGGGAGGAACAAGAAGGTTGCTGAGCTACTCTTCCCCGGCCTCCCGATCCCCTCTCCCCCCATAGCTTTGTCTCTGAGCCACTGTTCCGAGCTCCCTCAGACACCCAGAGTGCCTTTCCCCCCTCCTTTCTCCCTCCCCCTTCTCTCTTTCCGGGAACTCCACCAGCACCCCTGTTTGGGCGTGTTTGTATCTTATGGATAATTGGAGTTACTATAAAAATGCAAGTCACATAAGACCTGAGACACAGGGTGTGCCTTTGTTCAATGAATGTCTACAAGATTGGAATGGAAAATGCTATTTGATGATATCCGTCATAGGTACTGAAACATGGGAGCAAAAAGACATTTTCAAATTGGATACTCTTTATTACTATGATATGGATCAGTAGTAATTTACATACTTTGCAAAACAAGGTTTGGCTGTATCTTGTGACGTCAGCAATTCCATTTCTTTGTATGTATATATAGCTCAGAGAAGAACATTCTTACAGGTATGCACTAGGAAATGTGTAAGGAAGTTTGTAGTAGTAGTTTTATGACAACAATATCAGTACACCATACCCAGAAAGTGAATACATAAATTGTGAAACATAATGGTATTCTTCCAGGAAAAAAATTTTTTTCTTGTAGGAAAAATTTTAAAGAAAAAACCATTTTCAGAATATACGGTTTGATTCTCTTATTTCATGGAATGCTTCCTTGAGAAATAAGTTTTATAGAATATAACTTAATAGATATACTTAAATTTGTGTTGTAATCTTTAAATTTTTCTGATACACAGTTTATAGTTAATAGATTGAATTTTGATTTGGTGGGCAAATTGCCTGACTTGAGCAGGCAGATGGGGAGTGGCAGGAAGAAGGAAGCCCATTGTCAAGAGAGGACCCCAGGATGCCTGGGAATCCAGGTACCCACGTCAGCACATGGGGCAAGGTGCACAAGCAAAAGACAGCTGAGCAGAAAGATCTGTCTTGAGCATCAGGCAACGGGCGAGGACTGAAGGTGCTCCAGCAGTGAAAGCTCTCCGGATGAGAAAACTTCCGGTGAGAGCGAGTCTGAGTGAGGTCCTGAGAATTGAGGCCAGTGGTTTGGGCATTGGGCAAGTGTAAAATGGTCCCTTTTGTGAAGCAGATGTTTTTATTCAAGAGAAACCGTCATTGGACATTGACTGCCTGCTGTGTACCAGTCACATGCATACACTAGTTTCTTATCTTCACTACTGTGTGAGTACCCCTCGCCTCATTTGACACAGTTGGGGTTAAAGCAGAAAGCAGGAACATGCCTAAAACCTAGCTCATAAAGGATGATGCTTGGCTGATAAAGCTTCCAGATTCAGTACTTCATCACATAAGCTGAGAGATCGTCTATCATAATTCTTTATTCTTTCATAGGGTACTGAATATATATTTTAGCAACTATGCAGAAAATCTTAACCTCATTTAACAGAAAAGTAAACTAAGGCTAGATGGTGATACAACCCCAAGAGTCACTCAGCTGACGTGTCAGTGTCTGGTATGCAGGTGGTGAGTGTTGAACTATAGAACCAGTGACGACTTCAGACCTGGCCTGCTTTGCCTCTAGTACAGAGAAGTGCTTGGGTTAGTAAACGTGTGCGGTGTGAACACAGGGACAGGCGGAGTAGCCGGGGGAGTCGGGAGCGCAGGAGCTGGACTGACTCCCTCCAGATTCTGCCTCCACTGCCTATGTTGAACTGTGGATCTCGAAGTACACTAACTTGTCGGTAGTTTTTCTTTCAGTTTGTAAACTGGGAGATGAAATGAGTTAATAGATGGGATGTTAAAAAAGCACACGGTAGTAAATGAGAGTGGCAAGGGGCATTTCAACCTGGAGTGGCATTGTGAGACAAGGCGCGTGCCAGAGCGTGCTGATCTTAGAGGTGTAGCAGAGCATCACGCTGTTGGTTCTTTATTGCCTCCTGAATCTTAAATTCCAGCCATGTCAGAAATGTTAGGATTAAATACTTCAAAAGGATTTAAGTTGTATCTATCATGGGAATGGATGACTGTTAAGGTTGGACCACAAGAGGGTGGTGTTTCCAAAGTTTTAGAATAAGCTAATGGGAAAAAAATAGTTTGGTATTTCAGGTTGTAGTTAAATATTTTCCTGTAGTAGAGATTAAAAACTTTGTAGCAATTTTATGATGCAAGTATAAGTTTCTTGATCTTGAAAAAAACACAGGAGGGGCTTAAGATACTGTGGCTGTTGGAACCCTATAGGCAGAACTTCTGATAGGACAGTAATCGCTCAAGTCACAGGGAAAGTGCCTTTACTGCATTTACTGCCATTAAAAAATAAAAGACATTTTAGAATTAATAATTAGTCACTTATCCTCTTAGTGAATGGCATAAAATTTGTTTAGGCTTCTACCTGTCTTTATAATAATTTTTAATCCCATAGAGCCCTGTAACTTGTCTCGGGCTATTTTTCTGTATTTACCCGGCTTTCTATTTCAGAAACTAAGCGCGGGGTTTGGAATTAAAGTTTGTAGATTAGGGGAGACAGTGTTGACAGTTGGAACAGAGAATTCTTTTGAAAGGTTTTACTTTTTAAAAGCTAAGGTCTACCTTAACTAATTTTCACCTAAGGTTTCCAATTCATATGATTACTATTTGTTTGCCTTGAGTTAATTGTTGACTTCTCAATTGTTTGGCAGTTCTAAGTTCGGACACCTGGAGCTCTGGAAGGAGACAGTTGTGGGTTTGAACCTTAAGTCTCAGGGCTCATATAGTGAAGCAGTACCTTTTGAGACTGCTTCCCAGCATTGAGGAAGGGGTGATGGTACACTCAAGTAGTCCTGTAAGGAGATAAGGGGCACCTTGAGCAGGAGGCTTTCCGTCCATGGAAAAATGGAACTGTTAGATAATAGAAGTTTTCCAGTCACCATTATGCCATTTCATACAGAAATAAAATGTACCTTTCCTGATAATCTGAACTTTGAAATTAGTAGTCTGTGCCATAATGCTCGATGTCAGATGGCCCTCCCGGGATACTCACATGGTTTTGTCCCCACACGAGTGACTGAATTTTACGTTCGCGTAGTTGATTTGTAACAGTTTTTAACAGTTTCAGAGTGCTCACATCAGCTTCCTGTCTTTGGTAGTCACTTGCTAACCTGGTAGATGCCCGCCCGTCCCTGTCTGTGCCTCTCCCAGGCAAGGCTCTTGTAGACCAAGCAGTGAGATTGTCAAGAAGGTCAGATTTGAATCTGCGGTCAGCAGGGGAGGGTTGGGCTTCTGAGGAGGACTCAGAGGAAGTTCTGGCTGTGCATAGTCAGTGGCTTGTAGCAGATGCCCGTGAGGGCCTCAGCGTCTTTCAGCAAAGGGTTTTTTGGTTTTAATTCCTGTGTAGTCAGTGGATATAAAACCTAGTTAAATGAGGCATCATCTTTAAGCAGTTAGCAACATACAGGTTAAAGTAGTAAAGCTTTGTAGGTAATGTTTTGTAGGGGAGACTCCATTGTCATTTCCATACAAATACTAAAGGCTTTTTCTTGTTACGTAACTTACTATGTTTTTGTAAACTGGCTCATCGAAATTGAATTAAGACCTGTTGCTTTGTTTATTTCATAGCTATGACTTCACCCCTCTGGATTCTTCTGCGGTGTATGTGCTGAGCAGCATGGCGCGTCAGCGGCGCGCATCTCTGTCCTGTGGGGGCCCTGGCAGTCAAGACTTTGCCAGATCAGGACTCAGTAAAAACTGTGGCTCCGCTGGACCATCACAGCTCGCTTCCAATCCTTTGTATGCTAAAGCTGTCAAAAACCACAGCACAGGGACTGTGAGTGCCACTTCTCCTAACAAGTGCAAAAGACCAATGAATGCCTTCATGCTTTTTGCCAAAAAATACAGAGTTGAATATACTCAGATGTATCCAGGGAAAGATAACAGGTAAGTTCCGTTCTCTGGAACTGTCTAGATTTCCTTTTTAAAAGAAACCATTAAAAATAATAAAGCAGAGGTGGGGGGGGGGTTTTAAGTGGAATTTGGGGGGCCGTGTGCAACAGTTACAGTGCCTACATGGGTAAGGAAGGTAGCGGTGTCGACCTTTTAAAAAAAGAAATGTCCTTTGTGTGTTAGTGCTCACACTTCACCGACAGGGTTATTAAATTTTTATCATCCAAGCATTTTTACCCCCACCCTCTCCCCACAAGCATTTTAATAAATAGAACTTTAAGAAAAATTACTAAAGATATTCTTTGGATCGTGTTTTAGAAACAGAAGTTTTTTTCTGGAGGGATACTTCATTTTCATCTGCTTTCTATCAATATGAACCAAGAAAAGCTAGAAAATAAGAAGATGGAGGCACAGAGTGAGAGTGGAACTAAGCCTGGGTGACCGAGTGAGAAGGGAACTTCTGGCTCCTCGAAGCAGACTGCAGTGTGGGAGACAGCCGGTTAGGGCTTCCCAGGGCAGTGGCGCTGCAGTGGAGACGGGCCTTGAGGTCAGCCGTCCACCAAAGGGGGACCCTCAGGGGAAGCTGGCCCCGCTGTGATACTGACTGACGGGCTTTCCTTGGCGCTGCCCTCTGAGACGGAGCAGGAGGAAAGAAAGAAATGCCTGCAGTCGACTTCTGGAAACCCCACCAGATCCAGCCCTGTTGTGCACGGGCCAGGGCCAGCTCCAGGCTAGTTAACAACCAACAGCCTTTCTCTTGGGCGCACAACATTGTAACAGCTGAGACAACTGTTTCACTGAGCTTGGATAGTTTATGAAAGCTGTAGTCCTTATGTAAACCAAAAATAAAAAGTTCCTTAAGACTTGGGGAGGAAGACTGGAAAATTTTAGAAGGTATTCATTTAGGATTAATGCTTTAAAAAGCTACTGCTAGATCAAGAGTATACATAAAGGTTTATCCATTGAATAGATGCTATCCCTTTATCAAAAGTTTATCCACTGACTGAATTTAGGATTAAAAACACAAATCCCTTTGCTGAAAGACGTTGAGGTCCTCGTAGAGCTCTTGTCAGCCACTGAGTTTATTCAGGGCAAACACCACCTCCGACTCACCGCCCATCTCACTGCATTCAGGTTCCACCCGCATGTCGTTTTCTGAAGCAGTCACTAAATTTCATAAGCTGAATTTAATGAAACCCTCCCCCCAATTAATTATTTCCTTTCAAATCCATTTATGTTACTCTGCAAGTGCCATGATTTTAAATATCCTTCAGCTCATGTCCTTAACACTGCAGCGGTATCTTTTAAGATGTAGAGAGATTTTTAAGACACATTTAATTGGGTTGGGCAGAAGTTCCATTTTTATTTTCTCTGCGAAATGAAGATAATGTACCTTATGTTCATTCTGGTTACTAGACTAAAGGATCTAAGGATTTAAAGTAGGAGCATCCATTCTTGGGTGGGGGTGGGGGTATCTTTAAGTAAAAGACTAAAGCAACTTTGCCAGATGGGAAGGATGTACTTGTTTACAACTGTACCAGACGAGGAACTGCGCACAGGACCTTGGCACTGGTGCTAAGCTGCCCAATGTGTCAGAGCCCAGAGGTCACGTAGAGCCTCTAACTCCCCCCTTCAGAGCAGCCTGCTTCCCCAGGTGTGAGCTTTCCTTTCTGCCATTCTTCCTCTGCACTTGAACTCATGAGAAAAGCCAAGTGATTGCCCATGTAACATACCCCTGTGAGGAATTCAGGTTTGAATGCCCGACAAACCTAATCCTTATCCCCAGTTGCATCTGATTTCAGAGTTAATGCATATGTGTATTTCTTGGTCTGTCTATATTGAAACATCAAGTAAGACTAGTAAGTATCTTTCGTTTCTTTGTGTAGAGTTGCTTTCTCAGTGAAGACTACTGAACCACTGCTGAGCCTTTTCAACACCCTGGGGACCTTCTCACTCTTGGCTTTGTCACTTTTGTGACTTTAGGCTTTTACCTTACTTTCTATCCTAAGCCCTATTTATTAGTAAAAAGAGGGTTTTATCTTTTTAAAAATTCAGAAATCAACTTCTCTAGGATCTTAATAGGGAATTTTATCAAGGGAATATGCTTTTAAAGCATTTTAAAAATAATTTGCACTCCTCACACCACCACCACCCTCTTTTGTGAGTGAGGCATTAGTGGCCTGATGGGTGTCACTCCTGGAGCCAGGCTGCAGTTCTTGTCAGTCTCTCAGTGATGGACTTGCCAAGTGATTGAGTGTGATGCCGCAGGGCTAGAAAGAAATCAAAACGCAGCCTCCCACTGTCGTCGGAGCTGACTGTGACTCACTGCTACTACAGGACAAGAGGTCTCCGGGAGGTTTGGAGGCTGCGTCCTCCCAGGCGCAGTCAGCCTCCTCCATTCCTCTGTGGGTGGCTCCTCGGCTCGAACCACCAGCTCTGCCCAGCAACAGCCGGATGCTGCGTCCTCAGCAGGAGCGCCTGACTGAGGAACACGAACGGTGGCCGAGCTTCACTGCGTGTTGGAGCTCGTTGAAGCTGTGCAGTTCTACCAAGTGTTACATGTTACCACTCTTGGTGGTTTTCTTTTCAGTCTGCTCCACGTGATGTGTTGTCATCATCTAACATGGAGGGTGTCCGAAGCACCTATTTCTGTGAACTGAGCTGTTAGCCCACCCTCAATAAAGGTCTTCCTAATTCTCTGAGTAAATCCACCCGAGGGGGCAAGTTTTGAGAGGAGAGCGAGCGAAAGAGATCAATCAAAAAGCCATTTAACTTAGGGATAATACTTTTAAGTTGGTATAAGTAGCAACTGCAAAAGTAGTTTTTAGATGATGTGCTTAATTTTAGTGGCCAAGGGAAAAGTGCAGTAAGTTATAAATAGGAGGGGGGCTTTGGAAAGTTTGTGCAAATGTTCCCGTAGCCTTCCCACTGTCTTTGCAGGAGCTTGTTGACGCCCCTCATATTTAATGCACTGAAGGGGAGGTCCTCTGACTGCACATATTTCATTAGCCATCGCTGTCACCTTTTCAGTGAAGGTCCTTGGAGGTTGTTGAGGGCCCCTAAGTGACAGCATAACTGTCCCCCCTTCAGAAGTAAACTAGGACTTTGGGAGCACAGAATGCTGTAGGCGGGTGTATCTTTCTTTCTTTTTGACAAGGAAAAATGTAAATCAGTTACATGGTACTTTTAACCCCCAAACTATGAAGATTAATTTTTGCTTTATTTTTAATCATTTTATTGGGAGCGCCTATCACAATCCATACAAACATCTACTGTGTCAAGCACATTTTTGCATACTGGTATGTTGCCATCATCATTTTCAAAACATTTTCTTTCTGCTTAAGCCCTTGATATCAGCTCATTTGTCCCTCCCCCACTCATGAATCCTTGTAATTTATAATTTTTTTTGCATGTCTTACATTAACCTTCACCCTGCCCTTCACCCACTGTTTTGTTATCCACCCCGATATATATGAGGATATATGTAAATCCTTGTGATCACTTCCATTCTTGTCCCACCTTCCCCTTTTATTTTTGTATTTTTTAAAGAAAGATGGAAAACAACTTTTAATTGAACCAACTTAATTGGATAAGATAAATATAGTTAAATACTTATCTATTTTTCAGTAGCAGGTGCTTGTGTGGTTACCATTCTCCTCGAGAGGCCCGTCTCTGTAGCTTCCCTCTCAGTGTAGCCACTTATGCATGCTTTGTGTGTGAGGGTCTGGGCTCTTGGGGCCTGTATGACATAAGTGTTACGAGCACTCGGTAGGAGTTGTAGAGAACGGCGTGCCTTCAGCAGTATGTGGCTGTTTGTTTTACAGAGCCATAAGTGTGATCCTTGGTGACAGGTGGAAGAAAATGAAGAATGAAGAGAGAAGGATGTACACATTAGAGGCAAAGGCTTTGGCGGAAGAACAAAAGCGTTTGAATCCTGACTGTTGGAAAAGGAAAAGAACCAATTCAGTACGTTACACCAAGTAGTCCCTTTGATTTGCCCCTTTCATTGTACTGGCATGTTGGAGTAGGGTTATCGCCTTGACGAGCATGTGCTAGTGCTTTCTCAGTAGTCTTAGACATTAAAGCCTGAGTATTTCTACATCCTCACGGACAGAGGGCAGGCCTGCCTGCCTGTCTTTCCACCATCCAGTGCCCCTTCCTTTCATGGCATGGACGGTTGAAGTCATGGACAAGCTCAGGGGGATGCTGGGCCTACATCGGGGTGAAGTCATCGTGGCATGCATTTCTGGTTGGGCTGAGAGGCGGACATTACTCCCCTTCAGCACAGCAGACGTTTCCAGTGATTGGTGGCAGCCACAACAGGCTTGCTTGCTATGGGTGAGGAGCTTTGGAAGGCTTAGAGGTGTGCAGGTCCGGGAGCCTTCATGGAGACGATTTCCACTTGCACAGACTGTCCGGACTCAAAAGGTCAGGGAGTGCAGTAGACACGCTTGTAGCATGAAGATGCTCCTGAACACATCCGGTCCTTAGAACGAGATCTTTTGACGTATTTTTGGGTCAATTGTAAGAAAATTTCGAATAGAACAGATCATGAAACTGGGAGCGGTGTGGGGGGAGGGGGGGAGCTGAGCCCCGGTGGCGTAGTGGTTGTGCACGGGACTGCGGCCCACTGGGACGGAGGTTCAATTCCAGCAGTGGGGCTGGGCCTCCTACTCCCACCACCGGAGAGCAGTGATGCCCCCTCCACCCCCCAAAAAAGAAAGAAACTTGGAGGGGCGAAATGGGGCACTGTGCAGCAGGAGAACCGGCTAACAGTTCTCTGTTCTTTCATTGGGCTAATGCTGGCTTCTTGTACAGCAGTGGTTCTCAACGTGTGTGTGTGTGTGAGAGAGAGAAAGAGAAAGAAGCAGCCCTTCACAGGTGTTCCCCGGTTCATAACAATTAACAGAAATGATGTTATGGTTGGGGGTCACCACGACCCGAGTAACTATGAAAGGGTCACAGTACTGGGAAGATTGAGAACCACTGTGGTGCAGTTAGGTCACATCTGTTAAAATATTTCAAGAATTTATAGAATAGCCAGTTTTCAGTATATAAAGGGGTTTGGAGTTGGGTTCAGAAGTTTTTATTTAGGATTGCATGTGTAGGACTTGGCCTATATCCCCTCTCTGCTTCCTCTGGTCTTGGCATGTTCATAAATTCTCTGGATACCTTAGCCAGGAGACAGTAACAAGCTTTTTTATTTTTTAAATCTCTACCAGGAAAGCAGTCTTTTTAGTATGTGTAACCGTTGTCTTACACGCACTCATATGTAGAACTATTGTGTATTAATTTGTCAGCATTCACTGAGTTTAATTTTATTTCCACAGGGCTCACAGCAACATTAAACCAGGATGCTTGTGTTCTTAAGTCTGTATTTGCGTAAACATTGACTTGATGGAAAGACTTAAGAAGATCAAGGTCTCACCATTTGTCCTGAATTCGTGTGACCATAAAATACTGATAGCATTGAATCTTGAAATGATTTAATAATATGAGTGAGGATTTGCTTTTTCCATTAGAGCATTAAGCAAGCTAAAACTATCAACATTGTAAACCAAATTGCCTTATTTTTCTTCCAAACTTCATATATGTCTATCAGGTAATATAGGCTTGAAAATTGATATCCTGTGGTGCTAAAGTACAGTAGAAAGAGGAGAATTGTATACATGTTTTATTTTAAATTGTACAAAAGAATTTAAAAATATGTAACTGCTGTTTATACATTGGCTCCTTACTGCTTATTAATCTGCATTGTACACGATGGACGGAAGCAGAAGCCTTTTCTTTGAGCAGCCGCCACATGACCCAGCCTCTGTGCCCAGCACGGGCGCGCCTGGTCTGGCCAGTGCCAAGAGGCTGCCAGAGCCTGCTGCCGGTGGCTGACGCCCGTGTCCCAGAGCCACCTGCTGCAGTACCACAGGATGCGGAGTTTGTGCACCAGGGGGCAGCACCCCTCCGTCGTATCCGATGGAGACCTAGCCCTGGCCCAGCTCAGTTAGTTAATAGCATTGGAATATAGTCACTGTAATGGTGCTATTAACAGTCGACACCATTGTATTGTTTAACTTTGTGTCCTCTAGCTCCTCAGCCACGTACCCTAAGTATCTTCTTTTGCCGTCATGTCTTTCTGGTGGGGGCAGACTGCACTTCCTGCAGCGCGACACTCGCACTTTACTTTCCCTCCAGCTGTCTCAGATTAGAGCGGAGCACTGGCGCACAGCTGCTGTTGCTCTGAGCTACAATCATGGCTTTTCATGTGACTTACCAAGTGGTGTTTCTGGATAGGAATCACAGCTGTAAAATTGATTTCAGCTCATTACACTTCATAATGTTGCCCCTAAATTTTGCACACTATATTCTTGTATATTATTTCAAATAAAATGGAGAAAATAAGTTTTTTTCTGACATCTGAGTGACCTTGACTGAACATGATGAGTTTTGAGAACAGGGTTTTTTGCACTGTGGGGTGGGGGTGATGTTGGTGAAAAATGTTCTAGCACTTACAGGAGTTTTCTGATGGGACTTCAGATTCCAAATAAAAGGCAAGATGGTACAGAAATGGGGCCCACATTATCTGTGATTTATAGACAATACAGACTCAAAGTAGTTGCTATTTTTAATTTTACAAGGTTACAACAGCCTAAATATCTAGTGCTGCTGTGATGAGTGACGCACAGAAAGGGATATTCTCCGTCCAGAGGCCAGAGGACCTGTTCAGCGTGGGCTGGCCCGGGGAAGGCCGCTCTGGCCACCTGGCAGGAAAGTCCTCATCGTGTGTGCTCCCCTACTGCCCTCCGGGTTGGGCATCTTGTTGAATCTTCTGTATCTCAAAAGACATCATCACGTTTAACTCGGGAGGATGTAATCAGTGTTGCTAAATGTAGGTTTAACTATATTTACCCTGAGCAAAATCATCTGTAGAGAAAGATGGAAGACAAAATCTCTACCAGTTTAGCCTCGTTACCATTATAATCAGGCATATAAGAGTTTATAATTTAAAACTGGGAGAGAGGAGTAGGACATAAAATTATATCCATTATAAAGCCTCAAAGCCTACTTTTAATAAAATGAGACACATTTAGCCAAAGAGTTGCTTTATTTAAAGAAGCAATGTGACATTTAACATCAATGGTTTCCAAACTTTTCAGTTGGGATACTGGAACCCTCTGGGAGTCCTTGACTCCCCTCAGACATTAAAATTTTATTGATGGGGGCTTTTGACTGTGCAGCAGAAGTATTTAAAGTTCCCCCAGCGATTCTACTATTTTCCAGTTGAATCTGGGGAACACTGAGCTGTATGTTGCTTACCGTATATACCCAAGTATAAGCCGAGTTTTCCAGCGCATC
>PVJH01017519.1:0-47615 GCA_004026705.1 Nesogale talazaci | reverse complement strand
TTTTTTTTTTAAAAGACTTTAGCATATACAGAAGTGAGGAGATGTGGATACAGAAACAAACCTCAAAGGACATGAAGGTATGGTATTTGCCACAGGTGTTTCCGTGTAGTCCTCACCCAGACTGACTGGCTAAGACCTCTGGAGTCTCCTGTGAAGAAACATCCCCGGGCAGTGTGTACGCTTGGCAGGAGATTTGCAGTGTCTGCTGTATTCGAAGGGTGGCTCTTGACGGAATATGTCACAGTGAGCCTCAGGGTAGCCAAGATTCGTTCATTGTTGCAACCTCTGTGCCAGACATAGGAGGAGCTCCTGAAATCCTGGTTAAATGAAGTGTTTCTATCGAGGGTGGAGGGACTGGCGATTTGAGTCAGCAATGTGCTGTTAAATAATCCATTAGTAACCATCATGGTTCTGAGCTTGACTTAAGTCATATATTTTAACAGTGACATCAATAATATGTTGAAGATGGGCATATCCTAGTCTCAGGGGACACTAAAGTCATTTGACATAACCTGATCCACAAAGACAGTGTTAGACATTGTAATTGGGTATTGACTGGGGTCTAAAAAACTTAGGGAACCATAGTTCTCTGCCTCTCCTGAGGAAGGAAAAGTATTGAGAATCAAAAGGCATGTGGAAACAATTAGTATAAGGGCTAATGGGACAGCACCAGTCTTTACAACCCTGAGACTCGAAGGATGAGATGGTGCCCAGCGCGCACTGCCAGCTGCTCTGGAAAGGATCACAGAAGAGTAGAGGGAGAGAAACATCTGGACCGTCATTTGAAATAAAAGAGACTTGGTCTTTCAGTTGTATTGGGGCTGATGTCACTCTTAAGACTCCAGCTCTTAATCTGCAGAACTGCATCTGAACTCAATTCTTGTTAGAACAATCAACCATTGACAATGAAAAAGGCAGCATTCAGCCCAGGACAGAGAAGGAATGGAAACAGGAGATGTCAGGAGGAAGTGGGAGAATGCTGCACAGATGAAAAAATGCTGAAATATGCTATTTGTTAAATAGGTAACATTTGGTAATCCTTTCTCTTCCATTCCCCCCTTTTTCTTTTTTCATGATATTTTAATTATTAAATCATTAAATTATTAAATCATTGGGGTCTTGTACAATTCTTATCACAATCTACACATCAACTGAATCATGCATGTTTGTACATATGTTGCCCTCATTCTTTTCTAGACATTTGCTTTCAATTGAACCCTTGATATCAACTCTCCCCCTTCTGTCCTCATAATCCCGATAGATTGTACAATGCTTTTATTTTCATCTCTCACACCGACTGCTATCTCCCTCCCCGCATGTTTTCTGTTGTTCTTCCCCTTGTAGAGGGGTGTATGATGATGTGTCGATCATTGTGATCGGTCCTTTCTATATTTGTCATCTGGAGCTGAACTGTTCCCCCAACTCATCAACCTTTAATAAGGGTCAGCTTCTTCAACTCAGTGCCATCGACTTCCTGAGAATGTCAGCTGTGTTGAATTGGATGTGAAATCATATCAAAATCAGTCGCTGCCTAAATTCTCTCTTGCTTCCTCTGAAATCAAGGCTTGAATGCAAGGTTTTAGATGAGTGACAGTCCCATAATATGAGTTATAACCATCTAATAGGTTTTCGTTCTTTCTACTAGTGTTTAGATTGACACTAGAGGAGGGACCCAACACCATCTCATACACAGTGAAAGAGAAAAGACAGAATGGATTCATCAGAACAAAACAGCAAAACAAAATTATTTGTGCAGGAAAAGATGCTATCTAGAACAGTGATTCTCAACCTTCCTAATGCCACGACCCTTTAATACAGTTCCTCATCCTGAAAAATTATTTACAGAATAATTTGTGACCCCCACCCATAAAATTTTCTTTTTTTTTCATAAAATTATTTTCATTGCTCCTTCATAACTGAAATTTTGCTACTGTTATGAATCATAATGTAAATGTCTGATATGCAAGATGTATTTTCATTGTTACAAATTGAACATAATTATAGCATAGTGATTATTCACAAAACAATATGTAATTGTATGTTGTGAGATATTTATTTCTATTTATTTAATTATTTCTAATTACAAATAAGTGAAATTTTATCTCGATGCATGGTGTAGCATGGATAACAGTCTCAATACAATATGTGTTGATAGGTGTTTTCCAGTGGTCTTAGGCGATCCCTGTGAAAGGGTTGTTTGACCCCCCTGGACGGGTTGCAACACACAGATTGAGAACTGCCAATCTAGAAAGTGAAAAGACCATCTGAAGATAAGAGAGAATACTTAGAATCATATATAAGGATAAGTCAGAGCTGCTAGGGTTCCAGTTCATACACCCATGGGTTTATCCCAACAAAGTATGCTTAAATGGTTTGTCTGTGATCGGTGGGTGGCTGCAGCTCTCTCCGTTGTCTTCGTCTAGCTATGCTACCTAGTTAGCATACGCACTTGTCTTAGTCAGGTTATGATATCTTCTAAAAAGAGATCCAGTCAGAACAGTGTGGTTTCCTAGGCTAATTAGTATGCTGGTCTAGTTAAATTTAAAGCAGAGAAGTCCCAAGGAGTAATTTTGACAGATTTTTCTTGAGTGACACTAGATGGTCATGGGCTTATTATAAAGTTTTAAGAAAATTGAAAGCAACAGCTGATGGTGCATGGTTATACAAGATAGAGCATCTGGGGTCTTAAAGGTTTGAAGTTTAACAAGTGGCCATCTAGCAGGGAAGCAACAAAGGTCACATAGAAGAAACACGCCTGCCTGTGTGATCACACGTATCAACAGGACAAGGTATCAGGCATCAGAAGACCCCAAACAAACCATTACATCGATTCGAACTGGAGGTGGGGGATCAGAGTGGAAACCCAAAGCCCATTTGTGAACAATTGGACCTCCCTCATAGAAGAGTCATGAGGAAGGGACAAGTCAGACAAGGTGCCGTATAGCAGAGATGCAACAGACAACATTCCTCTGGTTCTTTAATGCTTCCCTCCCACACCCCTCATCTACCTTACAAATCTGGCTAGATCAGAGCATATAGACTGGTACACATTAGAGCTCACAATTCAGGGAATCCAGGAAAGATAAACCCCTCAAGGACAATAATGGGAATAGCAATACAATGAGGGTAGGGGAGAGGTAGGGGGAGAAGGGGAAGAAAAGGGGAACCAATTGCAATAATTGACATACAGTCCCATGTTCCCCCCGCCCCCCCCCCCCGAGGGAGATGAACAACAGAAACGTCAGTGAAGGGAGACAGCAGATGGTGTAAGATATGAAAATAGTAATTTAAAATTTATCGAGGTTTCACAAGAGTGGGAGGGTGGGGGAGGGAGGGACTAAACAAGCACTGATACCAAGGGCTCAAATAGAATGTAAATATTTAGAAAATAATGATGGCAGCAAACGTACGAATCCATGCAATTGATGTATGGATTGTTGTAAGAGCTATAAGAGCCCCAATAAAATGATTTATAAACAAACAAAGAAAGCAACACAAAGAGTGAAGAGCTAGAAGAGTTATGACAAAAGATTTTGCTCCACCCTGCCCATTCACTTGCTCATATTTTGAAGTGAGCATGGACTCTGTTCGGAGAATTTCATTGATGAAATTTAATCCCATCTAGTCAACATCCCTGGTCTTTTTGTTTCTCAAACTCAAAGGATATTCATTTCAAAGGAGCAGGATTTCAGCCCCTCAAGGATGTTACAACTGGTGTCTATCGAGCGCGCAGACTTGTTTGTGGGGAGCGTTAGAGAGATGGACACACACCCTCTGAAGTGTATCTACCTAGACGGATAGCATGTTGAGACTGCAGCTCTACATTCTGATAGCTTTGTTTTATGAAAGTTTCTGTGCTCTTATAGCAATGTTTGCACTTACCCTCCTATCTGACAAGTGTTTAATATACAGATTATAGAAAGAACTCCTACAACTCAGCAACCACAAGATAAACCACCCAACAGTCTAAAGGTAGATTTAACCGGAATGTACATCAAGAGATGAATGAATGGACAAAATGTGCTCTACTCATGCCGTGGAATATTATTCACCCATAAAAAAGAAATGACATTCCAATGTGTGCTATAGTGTTGTAGATGGGCCTTGAACACACGCTAGTGAGATAAGTTGGGTACAAAGTGATACAGCGTGTGGGAGCCCACTCACAGGAGATATCTAGAATAGGCAAACACATAAAACATAGATTCATGTTTGCCAGAGGCTGGGAGAAGAAAGGAAGGAATTAATATTTACAAGGGGCAGAAGTTTGAGGGGATGAAAAACTGTTGGAAACAAACAATAGTGATAGTTGCCTAACACTGTGAATTTAATTAATGCCACTGATTATATGCTTACAAATGACAGAACTGTGAAATTTCATGTTATGCATATTTCATCTGACCAAAAACAAAAACAAAAAACGAAAAAAATCTGCATAGCAGAACTTTCTCTGGCTGGTCCTAGATAGAGTTAGTGTGTCTTAACCTAAGAAGGATTCAATTTCACCTCTGTTGACTTTGGAGATGGAAGAACAGTACCATACACCAAGATATACTGCTGTAGCTTTCTTTTTAAAAAATTTTAATGGCATATAATTCACATATCACATAATTTGATGGTTAAATGAGATTTAGAAGAGTTGTAGAACATTTACTTCTTTCTTGTACTCATTGTTATCAGCTCCCCGTTTCCCCTCAACCCCTCTGCCATACCTCCCAAGAAACTATCACTAACTCTTCTAAAGCTATACTCATCATGGATTTCATGTACAGAAAACATGGAAAAAATACAGGAAAATATACAAACAAAGCAAAATATCTCATGGCAATCTGCAGGCTAGCAAGGCTATGCACATCCCTCGTCTATGGTCAGGGGGTATTCACTGGAGGCTTAATCCATGTGTGGACCCTGTAAGTGGATTTTGGACTCTCACTGTCATCCATAGCCTTCTACAAATGAGTGTTCACAACTTAAGCTCTGATACCATTCTCTCAGTTTTGGACTTTATTATTTATAATCCTTGGATCACACAGGCTGGAGAGCTTCATCCACGTGGGCTAAGTTGACACCTTAGATGGCTGCTTGTTTGAAGACAAGCCTTTAAGACCCATGATACTATTCTTTCCAATAGCTGGGCACCATCTAGCTCAATGGTGCTCACACTTTTTCAGCATACGAACTGTCTATACAATGATCAAGGCAAAATGGTCTGCCAACTATAAGAAAGCCAAACATATTTAGTTATTACGTGTATTCATGAGTGCATTGAGAGAGTTCTTTTAATTAGCCTATTGATAACCTAAGCAGAGGACTCAGCCAGTCCATCCAGTCCACCCAGTGTTTTGAATATCAATGTTTCTAATGGAGGAGCAGTGGTATATTATGATAGTTTAAATTTGCCTCTCTCTGATGAAGTTAAATGCTATGGAGTTGGTTCTTCCTCGTATGGCAGAATGAAATACTCCCAGGTCCCGCCCCATCCTCACCATTGTTCTCCTGTTGCAGCCACTGGATGAACCATCTCAAAAAGTAGGGTTTTTCTCTACTTCACAGTTTCTCTACATTGCCAAGTTTGCTGTCTTTCCCCGGGACTGGTCTCTTCTAATAACATGTCCAAAGTATGTGACACGAACTCTCAGCCATCCTTGCCTCCAAGGAGTATGCTCCAAGGACTTCTTCCAAGAGAGGTGACCTTGTTCTCCTGGAAGCCATGTGCGGTCAATATTCTTCTCCAGCACCATTATTTCAAATACATCCACTCTTCTTCAGCCTTCCTTATTAGAAATCCAAATTTCATATGCCTATGAGGCAATTGAAAATGCCATGGTTTGGGTCAGGTGCACCTTAGTCCTCAAAGGAACACCTTGTCTTTCAGCACTTTAAGTCCCGTGCAGCAGATTTACCCAATGCCGTGTGTCATTTGATCGTCAATATTATTCTGTTTATCATGATGCTACCTATTGGTTTAGTTGTGAGGATTTTTGTCTTCTTTACAATGAGTTGATGTCCATAATGAAAGCAGCAATCTTGGATGTTGTGTTACAAGTCTTACAAGTCATCCTTACTTTCAGCAAGCAAAGTTGTCGTGTCATCTGCATATCACAGGTGGTTAGTAAGCTTTCCTTCGATTCAGATGCTGCATTCTTCTTCATGTAGCCCAGCTTCTCTGAGGATTTGCTCAGCCTACAGATTGAACACATCTGGGGAGACGTTACAACTCTGATGCACACCTTTCCTGATTGTAAGCCACCACAGTAAGACAGACGGATGGACAGACAAGTGGTACAATGATCTTTTCTAGTGCTTATTTTTGTTGCTGACGTGTCTTACCCTCAATAAAAATAATGTTTATATTTTTATTGAGGGCAAGCTTTTTGTCAGGTAAATATAAGTAAAATGATATAGTTTTCATATATATGTAAGTATATACATTTTCTCATTTAATATATATTAAAATATATATTATACCTGTCTGTGCCTTGACATTTTGTTCTCATAATGATATATTTTCCAGAGCAGAAAGTTTTACTTTTTTAATTAAGTCCAATTTATTAATTTCTTCTATATTTTATCTATATTTATTTTTGGCTTAAATTCTTGGCCTGCATCAAGATCACAAATGTATTTTACTTATTCTTCTAGTTGTCTTATAGCTTTGATTTATGTTTTTGATTCATTTTACATGAACTTTGTTTATACTGCTGTATTACTGTGTAATATATACAGGTCAAAGTTCACTTTTTAATCAGACAGATATCTAGTTGGTTTAGCACCATTTATTCAAAAGATTATACACTTTCCATTCTAAATAGTGTGCATTTGATTCTTGTGTGTCTCTGTGTTTATTTATCTCCATTTTGCTCTGTTGATGGATACAACTATCTTTCTATTGCCTCTCGATTGTTTTTGTGCTCCGTGGATTTTGACTCACAGGGACTTTGTATGGCAGGGTGGAATGGCTTCACAGGATTTCCTCGGCTGTAAATCTTTACAGGAGCATATCACCAGGTATCGAGTGCTTCAATATACCTATGACTACACCTCTATTTTAATTTACCTTTTGAACCTTCTAAGGCACTCTACCCAAGACCTCTTTAAAATACTGAAGAGCAATGATGTTACAATGATGTTACATGCTAGAGGATGCCTGATCTGAGTCATGGCATTTCCAATGGTCTTATATGCATGTGAAAACTCGACACTGAATGAAGAGGATGGAAGAAGAATTGATGCATTTGGGCTATGGTGCTGGTGAGGAATCTTGAAAGTACCACAGACTGCCAACAGAACCACCAAATCTCCTTCAGAAAAAGTACAGCCAAAATGCTCCTTAGAGGCAAGGATGGAGAGACTTTGCCTTATGTACTATGGGCATAGTATCAGAAGAAACCAGTTGTGTTAGTCTGGGTGGTCTAGGGAAACAAATTCATAAATGCTCATATGTGTATAAAAAAGAGTTTTATATTATGAGAGCAACTGTACATGAAGAAAACATCCCAACCCAGTCTAGTCCAAGATCATAAGCCCATATGTCCATTACCAGTCTATAAAGTCTTCTTCAGACTCACGAAGCACATGCAATGACCCCAGAACAATCACAGGCGAGTGGGTGCAGAGTCTTGTGTAACCAGTGACACTGTAAACATCTCAGTGTTGGCCGGGGTCTCCACGTGGCTCCTCTAGTTTCCAGCAAATAGTGTGTCTCAGTGTAGTGCCACATGTCTTGTCAGTAGAACATCTCCACGGGAGTAAGCAGATAGAGATGTGTCTCCTGCCTCAAAGAAGGAAGTGCCAGATTTCCCAGAATTCTCAGAGGAGAAGGCTATGCCCACACAGAGGTCTCTTTGGCTATCTCCAGATTGACAGGTGAGATTCCACCCCTACACTCTCCCTTTTTATTTTTATTTATTTATTTTTTTTAGGCATCACTGCCCTTTGGTGGGAGTGGGAGGCCCAACCTTGCTGCTGCGGGATTTGAACCACCAAGCCAGTCGGCCGCAGTCCCACACTCAACCACTACGCTACCGGGGCTCAGCCCATGCTCCCTTTTTAAAAAAATTCATTTTATTGGGGGCTCATACAACCCTGATCACAATCCATACCTACATCCGCTGTATGCAAAACACATTTGTACATTTGTTGCCATCATCATTCTCAAAACTTCTTTCTACTTAAGTCCTGCTCACCCCTACACTTTTTTTTGTTTTTTTTTTTTGAGGGGGCCATCCACCCCTACACTCTTAATCTTCAAATTGACACCACCAGGTTAGGTGACTACCACTTCCGCCCCTGGAAAAAAATAGATGGGTGGTGAAAAAGAGAAAAACCCTCTACCAGATGGGTTGACAGTGGCTGCAATAATAGGTTCAAGTGCAGGAGCAGTTGTGAGATGGCGCCGGACTGGGCTGTGTTTCGTTTGTTGTTGTACAGAGGGCAACCGTGGGTAGGGATTGACATGATGGCACTAACAGCTCGCTCTTATCGGAGCCACAGTTTTTACCAAGAACACTCAAATCATGCGGACACCTCTACAGGTGCTATGAGCATGCACTGATATTTTCATCCATGCCAGGTGTTTTATCGTCACTGCTTTTGTCAAGTGGTCTCATGTTTTAGCTGTGATATTGTGGTAAATATTGGCATAGTGGTTACACTTTGGACTGCAAAGTGCAAGATCAGCAGCTCAGAAGCACCAGTTGTTCCAATGCCCAAAGATGAGGCATTGGAGGCATCTCTTGTTCCGTCAAGATTTGCAGTCTCGGAAGCCCAGAAGGGCAGTTCTACCCTGCCCTGCTTGCAGGGCCACTATGAGTCAGAGCAGACTTGGTGGCTTTGAAGGAGGTGAGTACTTCTAAATCTTTTTCCATGACTCTTTGAGAGTGCAGTAGTACTTACAGGAAAAGGAAGAGAAAAAGGAATTAAATAGAGAAAGATTTTACAGCACGATTTTGTTGTTAGTACTCCTATAATTAACTGGTACATTTAAGCAATTCGCCACTGTACTTATTACACATGATTTTATGATGACAATGGATAATGCATTTACATAAGAATTTTTCAGTCATGGATGGCTTACTTTCTTGTCAGTAAGAATCGAGACAGCTTTTTGCTGCCGACTGTTTGCCACGAGAACTACAGAGCCACCGTTCAAATTTGTGACTGGATTTCAGAGGTGGTGGAAGTTGAACCTACAAGACCATCATTGTCAGGCATCCAAAGAACACCCCAGTGGCCTTTAAAAGCAGACAACATTGATGCTGAAATGGTTTTTGATGGAAATAGAGAAGAAAAGCAGAGGCACTTCTGTATAGACGGCTAGAGTTCAAAGTGTTCCTCGTCATGCAGAATCTGGAATTCCATGGCCACAAGGAATAGAAACCTTCCTGGGACAAAGACCCTGTTCTTGAGATCATGGACATGCTTCCCAAATAGGATCTGATGCTGAAGGAGCACGAGGAAGACGAATGAGGTGGGCCTGTAAACGCAGAGCATCCGTCTCTTCGCCTTGCCTCGGTCACTCAGAAGGACTCGATAAGCGCCCTGGTAAATTGGGTGCAGAAGGCTGTCCAGGTCCGAAAGTCTCAGAGCTGTTTTAAGACCATGTTTGCCAGCACACCTGACATATCACAGATGTACCTGATGTCTGAAGTGATTAGAGATGTAAGGAAAGTGGAAATTCAAAGACTATCTCTTTAGGCTTTTTCCTTTTCAAGGGAAAAAGCTCCTGATTTCAGTCCTGACTTGATGAAACATTCGGAAGTGATAGACTGGGCATACCGACTGGATCAAAGTCACAGTCATGCTGCCACTCTGGCGGGAATCCATGGAGGTGTACGAGCCATTTGTAAGGCAAAGAACAAGAGCTATCATTTGAATGCATGTGTGGACTCGTCCCCACACAGGTGTGGTCAACCCTCTTTTGCTGAAAACACAGCCCGTGGGATGTTTTTGGAACTCTTGAGACATGCTTTTGTCTTTGCTGGTTACACTGATGGAAGGATGCAGTATTGACCCTACTGGAATGTCAGTGAAAGACTTTCATCAACAAAAGACAGTCATCATCCTCCCTACAGTGGCCCTCGCACTACTAAAGAAAAGGAGTTGAAGCTCTTTGTGAGCCACACAGAAGTCTGGACACATGAGCAGCTGCACAGAGCGTCTGTGGGCTCACGTTGCTGCCCAGCTGTCCTTCAGGGACTTAGTCTTCCACAGCAGTGACTGCGGAACAAAGCTTAGCGAGGTGGAGACCAAGTTAGAGACAGGAAGATTTTTTTTTCTGCAGGGAAAGGACAACCCCGCTAGTCATACATGCAATTGAACAGGCCATTTAAAGATCGGATAGATACATGAGGAACTGTGGCAGAGAGAAGAGTCAAGTGGAAGAAGGTTCCGGGAGCGAGGAGCAGGCAAGCGATGTTGGACTCAGCCTGCAGGAAGGAAAAGGTGTGATGCTGGAGCACACTAATGATGTTCATTCTGCACTCAGATCACTTCAAGGTCCATCAAGGAATAGCGGCTATGTTTCACAGCATAAGTGAACAGCCTCTGATCTGCCCCTGAAGAAAAGTTAAAGGTATTCATTCCAAAATGGACCCTTTTCTGTGATGAAGCATCCAGGAGGAGGCTTTAAACAGAAATATCAGGGCTGAGAAGACACCCGGAAGTAGCGGAAACTGATTTGGGAGAAGTCAGAGGCTGGACAACATCAGACATTTGGACACTGAATGGCACTTCGTTGAATTTCTAAATGAAATCTAATTGTCTGAATTAGTGAGACTGTCAGTAGAATGACCTTATGACCCATGAAGATGATTTACCGAGTTCTCCGATGATAGTGACATCTCTAAAGTGAACCAGAGACAAATATAAACCATAGAGACATGAGTGGATTTGGGGCTCAAACTTATTTGAAACCCTAATCTAAGAGCAATTAGTTTTTTAAAAATTTAATTTGTTCTTATGACTTGGCCCGCCTAGCTGCTCATCCTCATGAAGAGATCACTGAAGATATGAGTGATACAGCTAAGTGTGAGGAGGAAATCAGATAGTGCCTTGCTCAGAGAGAATATCATCTGGGGTCTTTAAGGCTGGCTTTCCAACAAGAAGCCATCTAAATGAGGTGTCAACTAGGTTCCCCTGGAAGCAGACTACAAGTCTGTGTGCTCCAAGGATTGTAAATAATACAATTCCAGCCCAGAGGTGGGAATGGTATCAGAGATTAGATTTTGAACACATATTTTGGAGAAGGGTATTGGTGACAGTGGAAGACCAAAATCTACTTGGACAGTCAAATTGCAGATTAAACCTCTGGTGAAACCCCTGGGACCGTTGGCCAGGGATGTGAATAGCCTTGCTCTCAGACAGAGAGGATTGTAGATGCAGTTAGGTTAAAATGTCACACCTTATCTTTTGATCTTCCTTTGGACCCATTTAAAAATTGTTTCAATTTGTAATATTTCTGTTTTATTTTTGATTGAAATTTTTCTGTTTATTTCTCATTCTTGTTGTTTTTTTGCTTGTGTTTTGTATGATTTTCTGTATATGAAATCCAGGATAAGTAAATCTGTAGAGAGAGTAGGAGATTAATAATGACCTAGGGGCCTGACATGGGGGAGGGTGGTTTGGGGAGAAAAGGGGAGCTAACACTAATGAGGACAAAAAAGAAGAAACTGTTCTAAAATTGCTTGTGGTGATGATTGTGCAACCCTCCTTAATATGATTAAACTATTGAATTTCATGATATCTGAATTATAGGCCCATAAAATATTTTTGAAAGTATTGATACAAAATGGTAGAGTACTCTATTATACAAAAATGGCAAAATATGAAGTTATTATTTGCAGACATAACCTCTAGCTAGAGCTATACTGTGGTGCAGTGAAATTTGACAATATGATTATGATTCTCATACCCCAATCTCTGTGACACATTCGTGCTGTGGTAGTTACATAATTACGTGTCAACTCAAGGAGCTTATGAATGTAGGGGTGGAGTCTAGCCTGTCAGGCAGGTCACAGTCTAGTAAGCCCTCCTTGTAGGCATAGCCTTTTTAAAAAATTTATTTTCTTAAAATAATTTTATTGGGGGCTCTTACAGCTACTACATCATTCAGTACATCATTTGCACACATGTTGCCACATACATTTCCAAACATTTTCTACTTGAGCCCTTGGTACAAGCTCCTCTTTTCATGAGGATTCTGGGAATTGTCCTCTATTCCTCCCTGGAAGAGGTGCTCCACACTCTCTCTCTGCTATAATCATGTGTTTGCAAATTAGGCTCTGATACATTCCCTCTTTTCTATTTGGGTTTATTTAAAATCCTTGTGATCCCCCCCCCCCCAAATCCTGTGAGTAATATTCTTGATATAAATTTGTGTCTGTGTATACATTTACAGGATTCACTAGTTTCGCTTCTCTAGAAAACCTAGCCTCATTGCATCTGGTAAATATGCTGTACAAGACCTCTTTAAAGTATTGGAAAACAAGAATGTTACTGTGAGGACTATCGTGTGCTGACTCCAGCCCTGGAATTTTCTTTTCTTATTTATTCATTCATTAGTAATTTTATTGGGGGCTCATACAACTCTTATCACCTTCCATACATCCATCCATTGTATGTTAAACACATTTATACATTTGTTGCCCTTATTCTCGAAACATTTGCTTTCTACTTGAGCCCTTGGTATCAGCTCCTCATTTTCTCCCTCTCTCCCCATTTCCTTCTCTCTCACGTGCCCTTATTAATTTGTAAGTTATTATTTTATTATATCATACACTGTCTGATGTCCCCCTTCACCACTTTTCTGTTGTCAGTCCTCCAGGAAGGTGAGGATGTTATATGTAGATCATTATAATCGATTTCCTCTTTCTACCCCCACCTTCCCTTCACTACAGGTCCTGAAGGGATCATCTGTCCTTGGTTCCCTGTGCTTCCAGTTTCTATCTATACTAGTGTACATTCTCTGGTCTAGCCATATTTGTGAGGTAGAATTGTGATCATGATAGTTGTGAGTGGATGGGAAAGGAGGAGGAAACATTGAAGAACTAGTTGTATCTTTCATCATTGCTACACTGCACTCTGATTGGCTCGTCTCCTCCCTCCTATCTCTCTCTAAGGGATGTCCAGTGGCCTACAGATGGGCTTTGGGTCTCCACTCCACACTACCCCTCATTCACAAAGATATGATTTTTTTTGTTCCTTCATGCATAATATGTGATCCCTTTGACACCTCGTGTCAAAGAGATTGGTGTGCTTCTTTCATGTGGGCTCTGTTGCTTCTGAGCTATATGGTTGTTTGTTTACTTTCAAGCCTTTAAGACCCGAGGCACTGTATCTTTTGATAGCTGGACACCATTCCTTTCTTCACCATATTTGCTTATGTACACATTTGTCTGCAGCAATTGTGTCAGGAAGGTGAGCACCATAGAGTGCCAATTTAATAGAACAAAGAAAGTACTTGAGTGGAGGTCCAATGGTCATCTGCTACCTTAATACTAAACTTATAAGTATATGCATGTAGATCTATCATCATATGTGAATACATATATTCTCCATCATCATATATAAATATATTTACACATGTACATGCCCGTATTTAGACCTCTATAAATGTCCTTAGCCTCCTACTTCTTTCCTCTATTTCCTTTCACTTTCCTCTTGCTCTACTATTATGCTCAGCCTTCATTTGGGTTTCAGTGATTTATTTCGATTACGTTGCCCTTGATCAAGCCCTACCAGGCGGCCTACACTCTCCTCACCCTTGTCTTTGGATCACTTGTTCTTCCCCTGTCCCTGGATTGGTCAACATCACCTCCTTTCCCCCACTGCCCACTCTCCCATATCCCCTCTGAACCACTGGTCCTGTTGTTTTCTCCTCCAGACCATTCATACAGTCTATCTTATCTAGATACACCTGCAGAGATAATAATATGCACAAAGAAAGAAGACATAGCAAAACAAAGCGACAAAAGAAAACAAAAGGATAACGATAACAGCAACAACAACAGAAAACAATGACATACACACACAAAAAGAAAAACCTGTAACTAGTTCAAGGTCTGTTTATTGACCTCTAGGAGTGTCCTCCAGTCAAGTCTGATAGGGTGCCAAGTCCTGTTCCCAAAGTCTATCCGTGGCACTCCCTCAGGATCTCCCTGTGTTACTCCCCTCATTGCTCTGTCACCATGGAATTTTCAAGGATTCCTTATGCACATGAAAGTTGGACAATGAAGAAGAAAGAAGAAAAAACAATGCTTTTGAATTCGGTGGAAGTCAAGAATATTGCAAGTACCATGAAAAGAACCTGTTTTGGAAGAGGCTTAGCTGGAATGCTCCTTCCAAGCAGGAATGGGGAGACTTTTTTTCATATTCTTTGGACATGTTATCCAATGAGATCAGGTCCTGGAGAAGGACATCAGGCCTGGTCAAGTGGAGGGGCAAGGAGAGAGAGGAAGACCCTTGACATTGCTAGATGGAAACAGTAGCTGCAACAATGGACTCACTTGTGAGGAGGGCCCCGGACTGGGTGGTGTCTCATTCTGCTGCTCATCGTGCCATTATGAGTCAGACTGACTCAACAGCACCTGGTAACAACAGTAACAACAGGATCAGCCTAAGGCAGCTGGATCATGAAAAGCAGCAGTATGCAATGGGCTCCTGACACATAATGAGCGTGGCGCAGAACCAGGGGCTGTTTTGCTCTGCCGTGCCATGGCCCCTAACGAACATGAACCGGCAGTCTCCCTTCATGATGTGATCTGATGCGATCAGCCAGATTAGTTGTAAGGTTTAGGGTGGGATGCTGCATGCTTATTCAGGTCACAGCACTCATCTGAGGGACGGGTTTTTTCCCCCTGGGGTGTAGCCTGCTTTACCTCATGTTTTACAGGAGATGAGAGGAGACAGAATCAAGGAGAAAGAGATGGACTTCAGTATCACCAAGAAAGAAGAACCAGGAGCTCTTTTTTGGACCCAGGGTCCATGTGTTGTGATCCTTGTAGACCCAAGGGACAATTGAAGCCAAGGAAGATCTCCAAGGGATGCCCAGCCCTCAGATGGTGACAGGAGACCAGGACAAGGGGCTGAATGGAGCCAATGGAGAAAGAAAGGTTTCCCTTAGAGCTGGTGTCCTGAATTTGAACTTTCAGCTTTCTTTTTAAATTTTCTTAATCATTTTTTGGGGGCACTTACAACTCTTATCACCATCCATAACTTTTAGCTTATTAAACTGTGGGAGAATGAATTTCTACTCGCTGAAACTACCCATGGGTGGTGTTTCTTTTATGACGGAACTATATAATGAAGATGGATGGCTCACTTATTCAATTGATGCATAATTTAATTCACTTGTGATCTGAAAACATACACTGTATGCTTTTATTCATTTCAAATTTGATGAGCTGGAAATGAATATATGAGTATAGTCTATCTTGGTGAAGCTGTTCCTTTTATACTGCAAAATCAGGAATTCTGTGATAAGGGTGGGAGAAGGATTTGATTACAAAGGGTCAGCATGGAAAACCTTCTTAGGGAGATGGAGCTGTTTTGTGGCTTGACTGTGGTGGTGGTGACATGATTTATGCCTCTGTGAAAACTCACGGAACTGCAATTTCTCTGTGTTCATTAGCCTGGACTCTCTTTCCCTTTTCTACCCAGTTTTGACTCTATTTCAGCAATCTTTCTATTCAGTGGCACGGGTAACTACTTTATCAGAGAAGTGAAACTGAGCACTGACAGTTATCTTACTTATAAGCTATGCCGTCTGTGAAACCGACCCTTTAGAATAATGAGATGTGCACGAGGTCAACTGGGGTTGTTTCAGGTGTCTGTACATCTGCTCTCCTAACTACTATTACTTCTGTTGGACTTCACTGTGGAATCAACACGATGGCAGTGATTTTGAATTTTTTGAGCCTGAACTCAGACCTCATGGCTCCTCTAGGCCATTGCCATGGCCTCTATGTTGTTTTCCTTGACTCTGATTAGCCTTTTCTTTATATTTTATTCCAGTGTTTCACTCATAGTGAACTTTCTAAGGAGAGAGAGGTGATACAGGAGGGTGGAGGGAGGGTAGGGTAGAAAGGGGGAACCGATGATAAGGATCTACATATAACCCCCTCTCTGCGGGGACAGATAAGAGGGATGTGGGTGAAGGGAGACATCGACAGTATAAGATATGACAGAAAAATAGTTTATAAATTATCAAGGATTCATGAGGAAGGGGGGAGGGAGGAGGAAGGGAAAATAAGTTGATATCAAGGGCTTCAGTAGAAAGCAAATGTTTTGAGAATGATGAGGGCAACAAGTGTACAAATGTGTTGGACATACAATGGATGTATGTGTTGATTGTGATAAGAGTTGTATGCACCCCCAATAAAATGATTTTGAAAAAAGAGTCACAGCATTAGGAAGGTCTAGAACCACTGCTTTAAAGTACGGAATAAAGGGCATTAGTATATATAAAAAAGACACCAGCCAAAGAGGGAAGCTTTTCTTAAAACTCTTCATTGACACCCCATCAAATGTCAGCTCTTCAGCATTTTGTCTATGGCTCTTCGTGAGCCCCCTGATTTTTGAGAATCATCTTTGTTGGGTCTTATTCCTTGCAATCTATGGTGTTTCGGTTGTCCCAAATGATGGCAGTTACCAAACGTGCCTTATGCGCCATGTCCAACTCCTACATGATATCACACTGTCTATCCAAGGAATAGTTACATGTCTTTGAAAACTCAACGTGCTGCATCCTGCTTTCTTCCTAAAGAGTCACTTTGTCTTCTCAGCTACCTGTCATAGAAGCCATAATTAAAAATATTATACCCACGTTCACATATATCTTTCTTCCTGCTACCCCAAATAAAAACTCTTTCAGGTGAAGTCTCCCCCTTATTTGTGTTTAAATCTTCAGTGTCTAGCAAAGTGCTTTTTGTATAGTAGGTGCTCAATAAGCACTTGCGGAAAGAATGAATAAAGGTTTTACTGTACAGTTTGTGGAGCATTTCATAAATATGCTTTAGTCTCTTCTTGTTCGATGTTTTCATAAATTGTGGTTATATGCCTTCTCTTTTTCACAAGAAGCTGATGGTGTCATAGGGCCACGTGGTGTTCTCACCAGTTTTCTATTAGATATTGTGCATTTACTTTTGTGTGATCTGGTCAGTTGGTATCATTTGAGTTGGGCTTCTGCGGCTGTTTATTTACGTATAGAAACCTGATTAGCAACTGTGGAAGTGAAAAAGGGAAAAACAAAGATCTTGAAAGTGAACATGAATTTCCCATCCGTGGATAATTGTCTTAGAACTTCCTCTCCATTGAGACTTGGGAAGTCCAAAGTACCACTGTGTACTCAGGCTTGGACAGGATACAGGGTAAACTGCTGTTTGCTTTAAAAATTTCTCCTTTAGACTTTATTAATCTCATTGTTGAAAAATACACAGCAAAACATGCACCAATTCAATAGTTTCTACCCATACAATTTAGTAACAGTGATTATATTTTACTGATTGATTGTAGAATACTTCTCACCTGGCTTCTCTGTATCCTCAGTAACATGAACTCACTTTCCTCCAAGATTTCTATCTAATCTTCCAAGTTCTGCTGCCAAATGAACACATATAGTAGCTCTTAAAAGACAACAATGCTCAAGGTAGATGCCTTTATCACTAACTCTGTTTTTCTCCCTTTCCCTTCCTCCGCTTGAGGGGCTCATTTTAAGCCTAGTGTGATGGCAAAAAGGATCAATCTGTATGTTAGGGACTCATGCACCTTACTTGCATGGTCCTACTTCCCCAAGGCACCACACACCTTATTTACATGGTCAGCAAGCTCTGGAATCTCTTTCACGAGCCACATGCACCCCACATTTGAACAGTCTTGTCCAGCCATTTGGTGGAGGTCACCAAGACTCTGGCAGCAGAGCTATCTTATGTAACGCACAGCACTACAATCTCAAACTTTGCTAAATTCCTTTAGAAGTTTTCTTGTGATCGCTCAGATTTTCTATATGTGGGATCATGTCATTTGCAAATAGAGAGATTTTACTTTTCTAATCTGGATGCCTGTAAATTTATTTCTGCCTTTTTGCTCTAGACATGATTTCCTATACTATGTTGAATAGAGGTAGTTAGTGTGGGCACCCTTGTCTTGTTACTGATTTCAAGGGGGAGACTCTCAGTCTTTATTAATTATAATGTTATCAGTTGGTTTTTCACATATGCTTTGAATTGACAGCGTGCCTATTCTTTAAGGAACTCTTGACATTTAAAGTTTACTGACAGAGCAGAGAATTTGTAAGAAGAGATCCCCCAAACTTGGACTTTCTGTCCCAAATTTTATCTTTATTGAAGGATTTCCCTTCTATTCCAATATCTTCTAGAATTTTCATCAAGAAAGAGTGTTGGATTTTATCAAATGCTTTCTCTGCAGCCAGAGAGATGAATGTGTAGTTCTTTCCCTTTATTCTACTGAAGTGTACATGTTGATTGATTTTTCTAATGTTCATCCATCCCTATATTACTGGAATAAATCCCACTTGAACATGGTATATAATTGTTTAATTATGCTCTTAGATTCTATTTGCTACAATTTTATTGAAGGTTTTCATAGCTATATTAAGAGATATTGGCTCACAGTTTTCTTTTTTATGGTGTGTTTTTGTCTGTTTTGGGCATTAAGGTTATGTTTGACTCAAAAAAAAAAAAAGAAATTAGGGAGTAGGTTTGACTTCTCTATCTTTAGAAAGAACTTCAACAATAATGGTGTCAATTCTTCTTTAAATGATTGGCAGAATTTGGCAGTATAGCTATTTGGTCCACGGATAGTTTTTTGTTGTTATGGGGAGGTTTTTGATCACTGATTGGATATCTTCACTTGTTAAAACTTTCTATTTCTTCTTGAGTTTGTTTGGGTAAGTTGTGCCTCTCAGAATTAGTCAGTCTTTATCTAATTTTAGTATATGTGTTACCAAAGTGAACACAAGGTTATCTAATTTTTTTATCATAGAGTTAAAATATATTTGGTCATAATGATATTTATTTCTATTGATTATACATTATTATGTATTTATACTTGTTATACATGTGATTAGTTCTAATGGTGACTCTTTTTTATGAATATAGTCATTCTTTATTCATTCAATCAACCGCTTTATAAATGGAATCCTTTTTCTGTGCTAAGGTCCCCTGCTGAACTTGGGGAAGTTTCATATTTCAGTCAAATCTTCTCATTTGCCTTATACTTTTGATTTTTACTTTATACTTTTTCAAAGAAGACTATCGCTCTAGGTTAAGAATATTTTTAAAATTAATTAATTTAAAAAATAAATTTATTGGGGGCTTGTACATCACTTATCACAATACATACATACATATACTGGGCCAACCACCTTTACCTGCTGCCATCATCATTCTCCAAATATCTGCTTTTCTACTTGAGCCCTTGATCTCAGCTACTCATCCTTCACTTCGCTCTCTCCTCCCCCTCCCCCACAAACCCTCAAGGCTTTTAAAATTATTATTATTTTGGGTGACTCCTTTTTTACTGTGCATCTTTGTCATTCTAGCAAAAGATTTGCCAAATTATTGATTTTTTTTCCAATAATTTATTGGGGGCACCTACAGTTCTTATAAAATTCAATACATCATTTGTATCAAGTATATTTGTACACATGTTGCCATATTCATTTCTAAATATTTTCTACTTGAGCCCTCGGTATAAGCTCCCCTTTCTCCCTCCTTTTTTTTTTTTTTAAATAAATCATTCTACTGAGGACTCTTACAACTTCCATCACGATCCATATATACATCAATTGTATGCAGACCACATTTGCACACTTGTTGTCATCATCATTCTCAAAACATCCTTGCTCCACTTAGGCTCCCAGTACCAGCTTCCCCTATTTTCCCTTCATCCCCACTCTCCTTCCCCCATGAACCCTTAATAATTTACAAATTGTTGTTACTTTTTCATATTGTACACTGTTCAATGTGTCCCTTCACTCACTTCCCTATCGTCATACCCCAGAGAGGAGGTTATATGTAGATCCCTGAAATTGGCTTCCTCTTTCTAATCCACCCTCCCTCCACCCTTCTGGTATCACCACTCCCACTACTGGTTCTGAAGGGATCATCTATCCTAAGTTCCTCATGTTTCCAGCTCCAATGTACATCCCCTGGTCTAGCTGGATTTGTCAGGTAGAATTGGGATCATGATAGTGGGTGGGAGGAAGCATTTGAGAAGTAGAGGAAAGATGCATATTTCATTGTTACTACACTGTACCTTGACTGGCTCATCTCCTCCTTGCAACCCCTCTGTAAGGGGATGTCGCTTCACCTCTTGATGGGCTTTGCGTTCCCAATCTGTACTCTCCCTCATTTATAATGATATAATTTTAGTGCTTTGATGCCTGACACTGGATCCCTTTGACACCTTGTGGTCACACAGGCTTGTATACTTCTTCTATGTTGGCTTTGTTGCTTCTGAGCTGGATGGCCACTTGTTTACTCAAGCCTTTAAGACCCCAGAGTCTATATCTTTTGATAGACGGGCACCATCAACTTGCTTCATCATCTTTGCTTATGCACACATTTGTCTTCAGTGATCATGTCGGGAAGGTGAGTATCATGGAATGCCAATTTAATAGAACAGTATGTTGTTACATTGAGGAAGTACTTGAGTGGAGGTCCAATGCCCATCTGCTGTCTGAATACTAATCCTATAAGCATATGCTTGTTGATCTATTTCCCCATAGCCATATATAAATATATTCACCTATGTACATCCCTGTATTTAGACCTCTCTATATGCCCTTTACCTCCCAGTTCTTTCCTCTATTTCCTTTTACTTTCCTCTTGTCCCACTATCATGCTCAGTCTCCATTTGGGTTTCAGCATTTTCTCTCTGTTACATTACTCTTGATTATTGATCTTTTTAGAGAAAGAATTTCTAGTTTTATGGATTGCATTGTTTAAAATTTTATTTATATTCCAATTTTTGTTACTTCCATTCTTCTACAGATTTTCGGTTACTTTAATCGTCTCTTTCTAATTCATGGAATTGTCTTACTAGGTTATTAATGTGAGGTCTTTCTCTTTTACAATGGAGGCATTTAATGTCATAAGTATTCCTGTAAGTGTTGCCTTCACTGTGCCTCTTTTATTTTGCATCGTGTGCCTTTCCTGATTACACTCTTTCAAAATTGATCAAGGATGTCTTGTTGATCTAAAGCATGGTCTCTCTGGGGGAGGATCCAGGAGTACTATGATAGAACATATATCATGCTGGCTTTCGGTGCTGTTTTTGCTCTTTACCTGTTGATTCAATCATATGAATTTTATGGGAGCTTGACTCCAGAGGTATTAGTACCAAGGCATTTGGGGCTTAATGTATCTATTGTGAAAGCAAAGAATTAATTCTTCCTTGTGAAAATGGTGACACTAAGTTCTCTAAAAAATTCCCAATTCAACTAGTCATGTTCTCTTGTCAAACAAACAAATTCTGGCATGAATATGCTGCTTATTAATAAAGTAATAGCATATCTGTTATCATCCAGTTTTTTTGATAGGGGTGGAGGTAGATGGGAGGAGGAAAAACCCAGTGTCTGTTTTTATGTCAATTTGGACTGGATTAGAGTATAAGTGAGAAGTTGCCTTCTTGTTGAATGCCCACAAGTGTATGTTTGGAGCATTCTGGAAGAAAAGTGCTAACCTTTTTGTACAAGTGCATATCCTGGGAAATGTCACATTTGCTCACTTAGAAATGAAGGTGACAAGACTTTGTTGCTCTTCCTTGTTAGATTATCCGGAGCGCTCAGGTCCTGGAGAAAGACATCACGCTCGGTACCTTTGAGACGCAGAGAAAAAGACCGTCAAGGAGATGGATTGACACAGTGGCTGCAAGAAGGGGCTCAAACCTAATCATCATCGTGAGGAAACACTACAAGATCAGGTGGCGTTTCATTCTGTTGGACTTACGGTAGAGTGAGTTTGCGTGGACGCCACGGAACCTCACAACAAGAAAGAATGGGAGTGGGCCCTGGACAGTTGTATTTTTAACAAGCTTCCAAGGTGATTATAATGCGCAAACTTGGAGAGCTCTGTCTTTTCTTGGGCAATTCGCGTGGCAGAGGACAATGCTGTAATTCTTCAAGGAGTTTAATGGGATTCCAAATTTGTTGACAGTCCAGTGAACTACAAGAACAGTGGCTTTCTGTCCTAAACCTCCTCTAGTTGCCGTGTCTGGAAGCCCAGGCGAGCTGGTGTGGAAAATACCCATGAACCCAAAGCAAAGGTGACCTCTGCGATGGAGTAGCAGTCTGTCAGTAGAAGTTGAAGTTCCGTACTCACTGCTGATGCTTCTCTTTAGGTTGTGCATGGGGAGCAAGGAGAACCAGGAGCAGAATCTATCCGTGCTCGGACTTCTACAGTTGCTCTTAAGGTTGCGGCAGCAAACGTTTGAATATGTTTGAGGTGGTGGCTATCAACCGGAAGTGGAAGCAGAGCAAGACAAAAGGTTCACAGGTGCTGACATAGAGGAAGGTAACCCCAAGCCAGCAGTTAGAACATACGAGGTGCTCGGTGACAGAAATATGTTACTTTATATTCCCATAACAATTGACAGCCTCAGACACCCACAGGGGGTTTCAGCTTTATAGACTCACTATGAATTAGAATGGATTCGATGGCAGTGAGTTTTTTCTGAAAGGTAGACATGCTGTCTCTGAACTAGCTTACTGACAGGAGGAGGGCAAGCCAAAAAAGTATGGCTACTAGGGTTCCATTTCAGATGTGCATAACTTCATTCCAAACAGAATGTATAGATAAACACATATAAGAAAAACAAATCCATCATCAGCGGATGGCTGCAGAGAGATTCTCTCAAGAATACACCTGCCTTAACCTCATTAGGGCACCTTAAACAAAACTTCCATTCAAAACAATGCTTTACAAGCGGATCTATCTGCTTGGCCAGTTACAGGCAGGGCAGAGAGATCAGCTCAGCTGTTTAAAATCAACAGTTTTTCTTTGATTCCTGAAGAGATAATCATGATAGATTGTCTTGAAGGACACAGCCCTATCATAGTGGTTTATTAGGAAGAAATTTTCAGAAAATCGAAAATTGGATTTCTGAGAAAAAGGCCACCTGCTTATTCCTAGATCTGCCAAACACTCATTTAACCAGAAAAACATACTTCACTGACTGTGCAGCTCTGTTCTTGCTCCTTTAGACCTTTTTTTTGTTTCCCAAGCTCAAAAAACATTTAAAGAAACATGATTTGAGACCCTTGAAGTTTCCTAAACTGTCATTTTGACACGGTGTAAATCAAAGGGTACACGATTTTTCTGGGAAGAATAAGAGCTATAGAAATAATGCCCTTTGAAAGATGTATATGGAAGAAACACAGAAATAATAACTTCATATTTTGATAGTTTTATTTAATAAAAGTATCTATTATTTTATATCAAGATTTTTATTTACCTGCTTCTGATTGCAATTATAAAATTCTCCAGGTGTACTTTAGGTCTCCAAAAGGTAGGCCTGCAGGTTTGGATCCAATGTGGGTAGCACCTTTCTCTTGAATACATTAGTGCAGTGGTGAAAGCCCCGGCCCGCCGACTGAAAGACCGGCGCTGGGAATGCTCCGTTCCTCTGTGGGAGAAAACATGGGAGTCTGTCTGTGTAAAAATTTACAGCTTTGGAAACCCTGTGGAGTCGTTGTTCTCTGTGGGGTCACTCTGACGTGGGATCAGATCAGTGACAGTAGCTGGCTTGGGCGACGTGTGTGTGTGTGTGTGTGTGTGTGTGTGTGTAGAAAAATGGCACTAACGAAAGATTTTCTCTTGTTTCATTGAATAATAAATAGTTCACATAATATTATGAGGAGTATGCCATCTTCAGAGACCTCTTACTTATTCTTTTGTAGATTAAGCTGCTGACTTCTTTTATTTTGGCATAACTGTCTCTGGTGGTCGTGGGCACTACCCAGTGCTGTTCCTGAGAGCCGTGGCTGGATTTGAACTGCCAAGCCCTCGGGCTGCAGTCCCGCACTCAACCACTTACGCCACTGGGGCTCAACCCGTGACTTCTTTTTAAAAAAAATAGTTTCATTGATATTAAACTCACATAGTTAAGTCGCTTTGAAGAGTTGTAGATAAATCACCACCATCAGTTCTCCCTTTCCACACCCATACTTTGTTCCTCAATGCGCTCTGTCCTCATTACACTGTTAAACCATGCATCAGTTGTTGTTTCTAAGCACCCGCTCCTGTGCTTTATGAACTGGGAAACCTAATAGAAAGGATAACAAACAAAACCAAAATGAAACAGAAGGGAAAGTAATACTATAAAGATAAAAATAAAACTTAAGAAAGAAAAGGCCACTTTTTAAAATAACATTAACAATAATATTAAAAAAAAAAGCTAGGAAATTTCTGTTGTGGAACAAGTGAGAAACATTTAAACCTAGAGCAAACTCATGATGGGCCACGGAGAAGATCATCTGCTTAAGTGTCATCCACTATCATTGTGCTTATAGAAATCTCTGTCTGATAGCAAAGCTGTTCACGTCCCTGGATTACGGCCTGAGGCTCAATCTGAATGGATGCTGTGCAGATGGGGTGTGGTCTCACATTGTCCTCTATAGCCTTCCCAATGTGAATATTCACAATTTGAACTCAGGGAACTTCTAAGTGACACGTTGTCAGATACGCCCATAAACAGTTCACCAGAATGTATATATTGTCTGGGACAGGTAATTGTTGTGGCTTCCTTTCGAAGGGAAGAATTGTATGTAAATGACCAGAGAAATGATCTACCTCCTTATTTCTCGCACTGAGTTAATTAGCAGAAATTATTTACACTAGTCTTAAAATTGTTGCTGATGAGGGGGAGGTGGGGGAAAGGAGGTGGTGTTGACCAACCCAGGGACAAGGGACAAGGGAACAACAATATAAAATCAGTGCCAAGCAGGGTGTGAGAGGCCTGGCAGGGATTGATCAAAGGCAATGTAATGGAGAGAAATTATTGTGCAACCCAACAACTTGCTTGCTTAAAACACTTAGGTATAATTAAGGAGGCATCAAAACACACCAACTTACTGCCATTGAGTTAGGCATGTACATATTTTAAAATATTTATATATGATGATGGGGAATTAGATTTATGTGCATATATTTAGAGGCTTAGTATTTAGGTAGCAGATGGACATTGGACCTACTCAAGTACTTTTTCAATGCAAGAATAGTTTCTATTAATTTGACATTCTATGATACTCATCTTCCCAACGTGATCCTTGAAGACAAATGTGTGCATAAACAAATGTGGTGAAGAAAGTTGATGGTGCCCGGCTATCAAAAGATATAATGTCTGGGGTCTTAAGGCTTGAATGTAAACAAGCAGCCATTTAGCTCAGAAGCAACAAAGCCCACATAGAAGAAGCATATGAGCCTGTATGGCCATGAGGTATCGGGCATCAAAGAACAAAAAATTATACCATTGTAAATGAGGGGGTGTAGAATGAGGACCCAAAGTCTATCTGTAGGTAATGGGACATCCCCTTACAGAAGGGTTACAGGGAGGAGAAGAGCCAGGCAGGGTGAAGTGTAGCAACAATGAAGCATACAACTTTCCTCTAGTTCTTAAATGGTTCCTCTCCCCACTCTCCCCCTCCCACTATCACGATCTCAATTCTACCTTTCAAATCTGGCTAGACCAGAGGATGTACACTGAGACAGATAGGAACTGGAAACACAGGGAATCCAGGACAGATGATCCCTTCATGACCAATACTTAGAGGGGTGGTACCAGAGGGTGGAGATAGCATAGAAAGTGGGAACCGATTACAAGGATCTACATATAACCTCTTTTCAGGGGGACAGGCAACAGGCAAGTGAGTGAAGGAAGACTTCAGATAGTGTATGATATGACAAAATAATAATAATTTATAAATTTTCAAGGGTTCATGAGGGAGGAGGGAGTGTAGAGGGAGGAGAAGGATGAGCTGATACCAAGAGTTTAAGTAGAAAGCAATTGCTGTGAGAATGATGATGGCAACAAATGTACACATATGCTTGACGTTCAATGGATGCATATATAGAGATTATGATAAGAATTGTATGAGCCTCCAATAAAATGATTTAAAAATATTCTTCTTGCTGTTAGTTGTAATCAAGTTGATTCCAGCTCATGGGACCCCATGTGTACAGAATAAAATCGCTCCACAGGTTTTTTACAAATTTGTGACTTTGCAAAAGATTCTCAACCCTGTCTTCCCCGGTGTCTCTGGGTGGGTTTGAACCGCTCACCTTTTGGTTAGGAGTCAAGCACTTAATCTTTTGTGTAACCCAACGGCTTGCTAGCTTAAAACACTGAGGTATAGTCAATGAGGCCTCAAAACACACTGACTTACTGCCATTGAGTCAATGCTAACTGATAGCGATCCTTTGGGACAGGGAGAACTGTCCCTGTGGGTTTCTGAGACTGTGACTCATTAGGGGACTCCTCTTTTTCCTGAGGAGCAGCTGGTGACTTTCACATGGCCACCTTTCGGTTAGCAGACCACCGCATAACTGCTACAGCACCAGGCACAAATCGCACCAAATCAAACTGGTTGCTTTTGAATGAATTCCAAGTTATAAGGACCAAGTAGAAATGCTCCCTTAGGTTCCAAGATTGAACTCTTGACACAGGCCACCGTGACATCTTTCTCCCATGAAGTGATCCTTGGATTCAAATGATCAGCTTTACACAGCAAAACTCTTAGTCAGTGTGCCATCTGAGTGTCTTCTAATGATTTTTAGGTTTGGAAAATTAGAAAGGGACACTAACAGCTAGGCAATTATAGAATCTATGGGGGAAAGGAACCTAGACATATAAAGCTCTTCTTTCTTTTTTGTCACATCTTTTTCTTTAAAAAACAAGTGTATTGGGGGCTTGTACAGCTCTCATCATAATCTATAATCCATAATCCATCCATAATCCATTCATAATCCATAATCTCATCCATCCATTGTGTCAAGCACATTTGTACATATGCTGCCACCATCCTTTTCAAAGTCTTTTCCTTTTACTTGAGCCCTTGGTATCAGCTCTTCAATTTTCCCCCCTCCCTCACACACCCTCCCTCAAGAACTCTTGATAATTTATAAAGTATTATTACTTTTTCATATCTTACACTGACCAATGTCTCCTTTCACCCACTTTTCTGTTTTGCATCCCCCTGGGAAGGGGGTTATATGTAGATCATTCTGATCAGTTTCCCGTATCTCCACACCCAACTCCTTCCCTGCTGGTATCGCTACTTTCATTACAGTCTTGAGGGGTTTATCTGTTCTGGATTCCCTGTGTTGTCAGCTCTTATCTGTACCTGTGTACATGCTAGTAGGATTTGTAAGGTAGAACTGGGGTCATGATAGTGGTGGGAAGGAAACATTAAATAACTACAGGAAAGTTGTACATTTCAATGGTGATATACTGCACATTGACTGGGGCATCTGTTCCTTGTGACCCTTCTTGTGATGTCCAACTGTCTACAGATGGGCTTTGGGCCTCCACTCTGCCCTCCCCCTCATTCACATTGATAGGATTTTTTTTTGTTCTGGGTCTTTGATGACTGGTACCTGATCCCATCAATACCTCATGACCACATAGGCTGATGTGCTTCCTCCATGTGGGGTTTGTTATTTCTCAGTTAGATGGCCGCTTGTTTATATTCAAGCCTTTAAAACCCCAGACACTGTATCTTTTGATAGCCGGACATCATCAGCTTTCTCCACCACATTTGCTTATGCATTTTGTCTTCAGTTATTGTGTTGGGAAGATGAGCATCAAGGAATGCTCAGGGTATAAGAACAAAGTGTTCTTGCGTTGAAGCAGTACTGGAGTAGAGGTCCAATGTCCATCTGCTATCTTAATACTTAACATATAAATATATGTACCTAGACCTATTCCCTTGTCACTAGATGTAAATATATTTACATATGTGCACGCCTGTATTTAGACCTCTAGAAATGCTCATTGCCTCCTAGTCCTTTCCTCTATTTCCTTTTACTTTCCTCTCGTCCTACTATCAGTGTTTCAGTAATTCCTCTTGGTTACATTGCCCTTGATCAAGCCCCATCAGGCATCCTATATCCTCCTTGCACTGGATTTTTTTTTGGGGGGGCATCACTGCTCTCCGGTGGTGGGAGTAGGAGGCCCAGCCCCACTGCTGGAATTGAACCTCCGTCCCAGTGGGATGCAGTCCTGCGCACAACCACTACGCCACCGGGGCTCAGCCCCTTGCACTGGATTTTAAATGACTTGTCCCCTTGTTTCTGGGTTGGTTGACATCCCCTTCCTTTCGCTCTACTAGCCTCCCCTTCTCCTGAGTTCTCCTGGTACCATTGGTCACTTTGCTTTCTCCTCTGGATTGTTTATCAGCCTATCCTGTCTAGATAGACATGCAGAGGCAGTAATAAGCACAAAAGCAAGACAGAGCAAAACAAAGCAACTCCTTTCAAGTGGTCTCCTGACTTCATATCGATAGAGTAGTAATAATCCAGTGCTGCTTTCCCCTAACCCCAGCTGTCAAGCGGATTCTGACTCCTTGCAGCCTTGTAGAGGATTTCCTAGGATGCAAACTTTTACAGAAGCAGATGATCTTTCCCTCGAGAAGTGGCTGGTGGGTTTGAACCACAGACCTTGTGGTTGGCTTACCCGACTGACCCACCACCACCATTTACGTGACAGCACCACCACGGCTCCTTGTTTCCTATTGCAAGTCAAACTTTGCTGTTGTTGAGTTGACGCTCACTCTTAGTGACTCCTTGTGAGTTTTTTAGTAGTTTACGGGAGTAGAAAGCCCAGTCAGTCTCCTTTGGAGCCACTGGTGGTTTCCAAACACTGGCCATGGGCATATCAATCCAACACAAAGCCACGACACCACCAGGTTGTTGTTCCCTACTTGCTCCCTGAGTACTTGAGTCACTACTTGAGTCACTGAACCTCAAACACCAAGGGCTTAGATGAGGACTTCCAAACTGCTCTGTGTCTGTATGCAGTGGTATATTCACAAAAGTTTTACTTAAGGTTTTGGCCAAATAATCACTTGGGTGAAACAAGAAATCCCCAAATGTTCTCTCCGTGTACACAATAGCCTGAGTATTGGAGCCATACAGCACAGGGAGTATTTTGTTGTTCTTTGACTTTAAGTATGTCATTCAATCTGTCAGAACTCTTGAGTTCATGTCTGTAAAATACTATTCACTCGTGTGAACTGAATGCTAATATGTACATTCACTACCTGATGCACAATAGAAACAGTAAATCATAGTTATCCCTTTGTCTGGGAGCACAACATTTTTATGATGCTATTAGCAGTGCTGTCCATTATCAATTGCACTCTTACAAAGGAGGACATACAGAAAAGTAGATTTTATAGAAGACACTGAGAAGGAAACATTATTCTGATTTGGAAGAGTGGACAAATGCCAGCTTGCCCAGAACAAGCAATCTGAAGTCCCTCCTTATGGATAGCAACTTATCTGTCGCACTTTGGCAAAAGCATGTGTGGGTAAACACATCTTTTATTTGATATTATTCTAAGAAAGTTGAGTTCCAAAGACAATGTTTGCATCTTTGGCAAGCACTCCTAAAATAATATGGTCCTTTAAGAATTTTGATATTAAGGCACTGAAAAGAGGTGGCCAGAAAATGATTACACTTGAGCCAAGTTTAAAACTTGACTCAGGCACCCCTTTGGAACCATATTTACAATACATAATTTAGGTCTTGAAAAGTAGAGAAGGGCATATGTGCTTATCTGTCTATTTACCCTGCACGTGGATAGAGACACACATACCCTGTCTTCTGTGGGTTCTATGCCTATCTGTGATTGATCAGGACACAATGCACAGTATTGGCAAAGTGGAAGGCACTATTATGATCTATAGAAAACAAATGGCAAACCATAACAAAGGGAACACTCTTATCCTCCTCAAAATTCCCCAAAGGAAAAAAAACTCTTACCCTTCCAAAAATGATCTATGCCTATTTTTATGTTGTGAGGCAGGTGTGTCCTGGCTCAGGTCAGATGATACGTTCATGCCCCCTCACCCCTTTACCTCTCCATTGTTGGAGCCTTCTCCTCACTGTGGTGGGAAGTCTCCTGCCTAGGATCTCCCATTTGCCCCTGGGCCCTTGTGGGCTTCTGCAGTAGGGTCCTTCCACACCATTCCTCATGCTTGTGGAGTGCTCTGCTATCATGTGACGTAGGCCCCTGCTACTCCAGGTGGGTGGCATTCACCTCTGTCAGCATGGGCACCCTCAGGTCTCTCTTACTCTTGGAAGGCAAATGTTACTTCTCTTCTAACTCCACCAGCAAATCTGCCTAATGGTGTCTGACTTCACCCTGCTGTAGGAAGACGCCAGGCACAGGATCCTCCAAGGCCACTGCTACGAGAACACTCTGGCTTCTGCCCAGACTGCCTGCTGCAAGCCCCTGTGAGCCAGTAACTCCACTTCGGCCACCTCGTATTGTGAGCCTGGAAGCCTATCACCGCCGTCTCTCATCTGGATCTAGGAACTTCTCAGCACAGAGACCCCCAGGTCCTTGGCCCAAAGGATGAGTTCCACTCCAGACTCCTCTTGATGATCCTGAGGACTTCTGTATCATTGTGATTGGTTGGTCTTTACTGTAAGGAACTATCTTGCTAATTTTAGACATGAACTCAATCTGCTTGGTCCCAGTCAATCATTTTGTGGAAATCATAGCACTATGACTAGAAAGGTCAGGTAAACATAATCTATTGCACTCAGGGCACTAACAAGCTTTACGTTTTGTGAGAACTAGTTTTGGGTAAGTACATTTTACTTACTTTGTTCCCTTCACACAGAACTCTGACAGTCGGCCAGTACTGAGCTCAGAGTTCTTCCTTCTGTCAAATCTTCTCACAGCTTGGCCAGCTCCAGTGCCTCCATATCCTTACATATTTTTTTTTGGGCGGAAGGCTATCCAGTAACAGTAATTTGTCAACATCAAGATACAATAATAAACACTTACATAAACCTTCTTACTTTGTAAACTGATCATCAGGCATTGACTTGGTTCACTCTTTCGTTGTGGTCGATTATTTCAATTCTGAGAAGAAAATGAGGTCAGGAGAGGTGGCAAAGCAAGAAACATCAGATCTTGACATGATTCACCTTATCTTTTATTAACTTTCTGCTTTATCTATTGAACACTTAGTCTCCTTTGCATAGAAAAAGTTTGTTTTGACCAAGGGGTTCTGTATTTGCATTTAAAAAGTCTTGATTCCAGGTATGATTCCAATGAGGTCAGTACTCTTGTAAGGTTTGTATGTGTGTTTCTGTTAGGATGGCCAGGGGAAAAAAAAAAAGAATTGTGTTACTCGTTAACAAACTGCTGAATAGCAACGAAAAAAATTAAAAACACCAAAAAGGGAAGGAAGTACGTTATTTAATACAAGAGAACATTTGGGTTACTAAAATAAAACATGATTTGAATAATTATGTGTCTACCATCCACAGTCTCAGGAAAACTTGCTAGTAAGATTCCCTGAAGGCTATTTGAGGACCTTGCTGATTACCAAGTGGAAAAAATGGTTAAAAAATAAACAAAGACTATTCTGCCAGTTCCCTGTTGTGGTCCTGAGCAGATTTTATGTAAGGAAGCACTTTTTACAGTGAGCTGTCGTTTTATGAAATTGTGTTTTAAATTCCCCAAAAACCCCAAACGAACATTAACGGTTGAATCTTCTGGTATTGTATCTATAGCAGATAATTTAGAAATTAATTTCACAGCATCCTCGAAAACTTGATCAATATTTTCCTTTCTCCAACCCTTTCTAACTTTGTGTCGCTGCCCTGCCATTCCTTATGTTCCAGTCTTTTCCTTCTTTCATCAATGTGCATTTCTCACCCTTTCATTCGGATGACCTTTCATTGGTCATCCCCTTTTTTTGCAGAATTTCCATTCGTCTTTGCAGATCTCTTGAAGTGATAATTTCCAATGATCCCATTTCCAGTTGTAATGAATTTCTTGGAGCACCCAAAGCATTCTGGGCTTCTCTCCGGCTTGTAGTATAGCCACCAGCTTACAAGCTTATTGGTCAAATGCCTCTTTCTCAGTACTGGGATTCCTGCTGGCATTTCCTAACTGCTCAAGACACTGGGTGATAGGATTAGATTCCAAAGACCGGCTGTTATGCAAAATGGGTGTCTGTGCAAAGAGGAGGGAAACGGCCTCATAGCCTGGACCTTTTTGAAACCGCTGTTATCAAGGCATCCATGTATTCTGCAACCCAAGGTCGTGTCCTAGCAACGGAGGCCTGCAGTTTGTCTGGGGCCCACAGAAGCACTAGAAGCACTCCTCTTGCCTTTGGGAGCCTCGCGACTGTTGGGGTCGGGGGCTAAGATAGTCAGTGGGGTTCTGGCCTGAGTCTATCCCTCCTGTAGCTGTCCCCTCAGCAGTCCTGCTGCCTATGGCCTTCTCAAAGTCTGGGGAGGATCTCGCATGACATCTGCTGATTTTGGAGAGTTCTGAACCCAAGGTCAAGACCCTGGAGGCTAACAACTTCTCCAAAGAGATGCTCAGCAGCTGGACGGTGGACAAGGAGGGGACAGTCAACATCTCCTTCAGGTCCCAAATTACCCCCGCCCTGTTTTCCTTGTAGGACTCAGTCCCTGCAGGGTGCTGGGGTGGGCGAGATGAACAGTACCAAACTCCTGCACCACATAACTCCTCCTGAACCCCTCTTGCGCCTCACTGATCCTGTTTGGACGTGCTCTTTGAAATTCTGCCTCAGATGTCTCTTTCCTCGTGGAGCTGCAATGGTGGCTGCTGTGGTGCAGATAGGTCTGTCCAAAGGCCTTCTGGAGTACTGACTGGGTCAATGTCAAGTCTGGTAGACTTAGGAAGTAGGGACTGGGGTAACTGGATGTGGGGAGGAAATCTAGTCAAAGGTAAAAATAGATGGGTAATAGATTTTAAAAACTCATGCTAACAAAAATCAAAATCAATGGACCAATTGACTCCCGATATCGCTGAAGACAAATGAATACAGAGGCAAACAGAGTAGAAGAAATGATGGTACCCAGCTACCAAATGATTGAATGCCTGGAGTCTCGAAGACTGGAAGATAATCGAGTCGCCATTCAGCGCAGAAACAGCAAAGCCCACATGGAAGAAGCACACCAGCATGAGTGATCAAGAGGGGCTGAAGGGAGCAGATATCGAGCACAAAGAACAAGAATCACATCATTGCAAAGGACAGGGAAAGCAGGGTGGGGATCTAAGGCCCACTGGTGGGTAAATGGTCAGCCCTTTACAGGGGACTCACGGGGATGAGACAGACCAGTCAAGGTGCAGCCGGGCAGTGATGGTGCATACAAGTTTCCTCTAGTTCCTGAAGCCTTCCTCGCCGCCCCCCCCTCCCCCGCCAATCATCATGGTCCCAACTCTACCTTACAAATCCAGATGGACTGGAGAAGGTACAGTAGTACAGAGGGGAGCTGGAGATATGGGGAAACCAGGATGAATGAGCCACTTCGGGCCAATGGTTAGACTGGAGATGCTGGAAGGGTGGAGAGAAGGTGGGGTAGAAAGACGGAACCACCTGTAAGGATATACACATAAGCTCCTATTTGAAGGACGGGCATCAAAGGAGTGGGTTGGGGGAGAGGTCGGGCAGTGTAAGATATGACAGAACAATAACAATGTATAAAGTATTGAGGGTTGGTGGAGAGGAGAGAGCAGGGGAAGAGGGGAAGGGACGGAAAAGCTGATACTAGGGGATCAAGGGGAAAGGCGGATGAATGGAGAACAATAATAGAAGTGGACATGTAAGGGTGCTTGACACAGTATCTTTATTTATGTATTGTGAAAAACGATGTATGAGCCCCCAATAAAATGATTAAAAAAACAAACTAATGCTATAAATGTGAAAGGTCAGATAAAGAGATTACTCAATAAGTTAGTAACATTTCTTCTCCTTAAAAAATCATTTTATTGCGGGCTTATACAGCTCTTTCTACAATCCATGCATCCATCCATTGTGTCAAGCACATTTGCATATATGTTGCCATCATCATTTTCAAAACATTTTGTTTCTACTTGAGCCCTTGGTATCAGCTCCTCATTTTTCCCCTCCCTCCCTCATGAACCCTTGATAATTTAGGAATATGGTCTTGAGGCTTAGTTGGTCAGAATATGTTCCACTCTCTTTCCTTCTCTCTTTGTTTGATGCTGTGTGTTCTAATCAGAGGAGCCTTCAAAGGCATTTTAATGATAATACTCATTGGGTGTATACATTCTAAGGTTGGTTTTATCGATTCTGTAACTTTAGAGAATAAAAGTCTGTGGCAGGCTGACTTTCCATGTATTCTTCTTTGACATTCCTATGTTTCCTATCTTTAAATCTATGTGGACTCATGTTTTGAGAAGAAATGTTGCTATGTTGACTTATGAAGCTAGCTCATAAAAGTGATGCAGTTCCTCTTGCTTTTCTTGGGAAACTTGCTTTTAGAATCTATGCTGTGATGAAGCTCTGATACTTGGGCAGGAGAACAGACTGTCTAAGACTTGGGGTGGCTTTTGGACTGTTGCAAAAATACATTGTACTATCTGCTCAAATATAAAATACCAAAAAGTACTCCTCAAAGGCGAAGGGTTATCAATTAACTAGTTATGATATTAATAATGTAAAGCATCTTAAGCATTACTCCAGTTGTGTAGGTAATTCCTGTCAGATAAAGGATGTACATTTTCTTCAATGCATCAAAAAAATCCAGCAATAGCAAAACATAATCCATATCGCACTTAAAGGATCTGCTGGGCAAATGTTGAAAATAAGGATATGTAAAAAGGCACAAAGAGATGAAACAATATTTGTGAGTTATTTGCAACAGTGTGAGATCCAAAATAATGGGGGATAAAATAGGAACAGATTCATTTTTGCTCTGACAGATAGTTTTATTTGAAATTCAGATTTTGATCTCCCATGTCTTTGCACAGAATATTTTATTAAAAAAGTATTTTGTCATGATTAGCTATTCGGCATTACAATCCAGCTCAAGGGAGCTCCTTCATCCTCTACTCCACACGAGTGCTCCCTGCTCTTTTATACCTGAAGTCGTTAGCACAATGAAGTCAGTGTGAGTTCCTCTCTACAGCAACGTGGGGTCAAGGGACTTGGGTAAATGAACACCTCACTTGTCCCATCCGTCTCCTGCCCACAGACTAGCCCTCCAATTCAAGGCAGAGCCCAATGCTGCCCATCAAGAACACAATACCACCAAGGCAAGACTGTGGCCAACCTCCGAGGAACAGTTCCCAGCGAGCCTGCAGTCAACCTAGCTGCTCTAGGCCTGCCTCACCAAGTCCCCTTCTCTTCTCTACCATGTATTGTTGTTTTTAGGTGCCATGGAGTTGGCTCTGATCCATAGCAGCCTTATGCACAACAGAACAAAATACCACTCAGTCCTGTGCCTCCTCACAATTGTTGCCATGCATGATGTGGCGGTTATTTGCCTATGTTAATTTCATGATTGCGATGTAGGGGTGGAGTCTAGCCTGTTAAAATGCAGATAGCCATTGAGTAGCCAATGAAGCCTCCGTGTGGGCGTGGCTTTCTCCTGAGGCTTCTGGGAAATCTTGTGATATTTCTCTCAGGGAGATGAGAAGCTAGCTTCCCGTCTGTTGGGAGTTAGTCTCAGTGATGATGAATTACTGACAAGACAAGATAGCAGTGTCCGAGTAGCTGAAGGAGCTGCAGGAGAAGCCACACGGCCTTATCCTGATGGAACTAGACCTCTGAAGCTGGAGAAGCCACGTGGAGAAACCTGACAGTGCTGAGTTGCCTCTACCACCACTGGATGCTGTTCATGGACCCTGGAAGCGAGGAACCATGGGGAGACCCCTGTCGGCAGGACTCTGCACTCACTGGCCTATGACTTCATGAGTCGGAAGAAGACATTATAGACTGGTATCAGGCATAGGGGCTAATATCGGACTAACACATGAGTCCATATTTTTTTTTTTTTGGCATCACTACTTCTGGTGGTCGTGGGTGCTACCCAGTGCTGTTCCTGAGAACCACTGCTGGATTTGAACCGCCAAGCCCGCGGACCGTAGTCCTGCACTCAACCACTTATGTCACTGGGGCTCAGACCCCCATTTTTTTTGAGCCCATTGTTGTAGTTACTGTGTCAGTCCATCTCCTCAAGGGCCTTTTTCTTTTCCACAGTCCCTCTACTCGAGCAAGCATGGTGGCCTTCTCTAGGGTCTGTTCGCTCTTGACAACTTGTCCAAAGTATGTAAGATGAAGTCTCTTCATCTTTGCCTCTAAGGAAAACTCTGGCCCCACTTCTTCCAAAAAAGATTTTCTTTGTTCTTTTGGCAGTCCATACACAGCACTTTTAATACTCTTCACCGGCACCACGCTGCAGATGCATGGATTCTTCTTTATTCAATGTCCAAATTTTACGTGCATGGGAGACGATTAAAAATTCCCTGGCTTGCGTCAGGCACGCGTTAGTCCTCTGAGTAATATTCTTGTTCTTCAATACTCTACAGAGGTATCGAGGGACAGATTGACCCCAAGGAACTCTTCTTTTCATTTTTGACTGATGCTCCCAAGAGCATTGATTGCAGATCCAAACAAGACAAAGTCCTTGACAACTTCAGGCTTTTCTCCATTTATCATGATGTTACCCATTAGTCCAGTTGTAAGGATTTTGGTCTTCTGTACACAGTGTTGCAATCCACACTGAAGGCAATCATCCTTGATCTCCATCAGCTAGTGTGTCAAGTCCTCCTCACTTCCAGCAAGCAAGGTTGTGCATCTGCAAATCATAGGTTGTCAATAAGCTTTCCTTCAATCCTGATGCCATGTTATTTTTTGGCATAATCCAGATTTTGTGATTATCTTCTCAGCATACAGCTTGAATAAGTGTAGTGAGAAGATACAATCCTGATGGGACACTTCTCCTGATTTTAAACTACGCAATATTTCCTTGCTTTGTTCACACAACTGCTTCTTGATTCAGGTACAAGTTCTGCAAGAGAACAATGTTCTGGAATTTCCACTCTTCTCAAGACTCTCCATCAATTATCATGATCCACACAGTCGAATGCTTTGACATAAATAATGAAACACAAGTAGGTGTCTTTCTGTCATCTTCTGCTTACAGCCAAGATCCATGTGACATCAGTAATGATATCTCTTGTTCCACAGCTTCTTCTGAATCTGGTCAGCACCTCTGGAGGCACTTTATCAAGGCTGCTGAAATTGTTGTTGCATGATTTTTGGCAAAATTTCACTTGCATAATTGTTCTGTAATTGGAGCTTTTTGTTGGGTCAGCTTTCTTGGAATGGCTACAAATGTGAATTTTTTCCCCAGTCAGTTGGACAAGTAGCTAGCTGTCTTCCACATTAGCTGGCATAGATGAGTGAGTACTTCCAGTGCTTTATTAGCCTGTTGCAACATCTCAATTGGTATTCCATCCATTCTTAGAGTCTTGTTTAGGCTAAAGCTTTCAGTTCAGCTCGCACTTCTTTCTTCTGTATCATTAGTTCTTGTTCCTATGCTATCTCTTGATATGGCAGAATGCTGACTGGCTCTTTTTGGTAGACCATATTCTTTCTCTCTTCTGTTGATGCTTGCTGCATCGCTCAACATTTTGCCCATAGAATTTTTCAACATTGCAAGTTGAGGCTTGGATTTTTTCACATGAGTTCTTTCAGTTTAAGATATGCTGAGCGTGCTATTCCTTTTTGGTTTTCTGACTCTAGGTCTTTGCACATTTCAGAGGTTTCTGAGGAACTGTATTAATCATCAAGGAGAAGCGGCTGATTAAAAAGCCCAACCAAGTGTGATGAAGGTCAGTGAAGAATGTTGCTGGAACCAACAAACACCTCACTCTAATTTCGCCTCTCCCTACTTGGGCGAAGAACTCTGGAGCCACGGTAGTTAAGCTCTGACTGTCAATCAGAGGGTGGGCAGTTTGAACTCACCAGCTGCTTTGCAAATGAAAGGTGTGATAGTCTGCTTCTGTAAATATTTACAATCTTGGAGACATTATGGGTCAGTTCTCCTCTGTCCTACAGGTTTGCTATCAGTCAAAATTCCACAAAAATATTTTCTTTCTTACCTACAGGTGAAAATGAGTCAAGCAATGTTATTAAAGAAAAAGGAAGGTTAAAAAAAGAAAAACCTTTACTTTTAAAATGTTAAGTAGGGCTGAGGAAGCCAGAGTTAGGTGTAGTAAATTTATTAACCTGTGGGAGTAGAGAGACAAGTCGGCAATTCATACAGCTGTCGAGTTTGCTCTAAGAGGTACTGAAAGATCCAGCGCCTCTGGCGTCATTTCCTTCTGTGAATCCAAGCAGCAGCCGCCCCTGCCTGTGAAGACAAGTATCGTGGAGATCTCATTATTTTCATGGACAGCCCGCCTCTGACTGGTTTGTGACAGAAACCTGCTTCTAGACACTCCTGTTAATAGTTCCACTGGAACAATTGTTATTCCTTTCTCCTTTTAGAGGAAGGAGGACAAAGTCTGCAAGCCCCATTCATGGCTCCTTCTGCCTCCTACAAATAGGACCAATGCCAGGTGTTTTGCAATAGTCATGTCTTCAGATAGAATTTGCTGCCTTAACAAATGTACAAATGTGTTGGACACAATGGATGCATGTATGGATTATGATAAGAGCTGTAAGATCCCCCAATAAAATGATTAAAAAAAAGATTTACTTGTGGGTCAATAAATACGTGTTCAATCTTATAGGAAGTAAAAACCAAACAATTTGCTGCCCTTTGCAAATAGTCACCTTGACCCCTTTTTTGTCCCTGTTTTTCCTTCCCTTTGATCCACTCACCCAATATGTAAAATATGTAGAATCCAGTTTGTTTTTTTTTAACCAGATTCTAAGTTCTTGGTTTTTAAGCTGTTTCTAATATGGAGAACTAGCTATTGTCCTAAGCTGAATATCAGAGTAAGATCTAATTTTCCATGAACTTAACTTTGATAATTTTAAAATTTTTATTTTCTGGAAAGATCCTTCCTTTTTGAATACCTGGTGGGAAGGGTATATCCAGGTTTCATGTGTCCTGGCAACAACACTTTTTTTTTTTTTTTGGTTTCAATTTTTTTTTGTTAAATACTTTTATTTGTTAAGTACATCTCTTATCACAATTCATACATTCCTCCAATGTGTCAAGCACATTTGCACATATGCCACCATGTTCATTTTCAAAGCATTCTCTTCCCACATGAGCCCCTGAGACCCACTTCTTTCTGCAGTCATATTAGGACTTCCACTATCATATTAGGACTCAATCCCCTTGCTACTAAGAAATCTGCTCAAATAAAGTTAATATAATGGCAAATTAATCACAATCCACGATATGGTCTTAAAAACATAAGAAACTTTAAAATTATTATTCTTTTCTGACTTCACTTTCTTCCTCTGTAAAATAGTGATGGGTGGGTGGCTGTGTAAAGCAAAATCTGGGAGGAAAAGATCTGTCAGGGTGACTGGAATTGTTTCTTCATGTGGTTGGGTCTCAGTGTTCTTTTATGGTTATTTTGTTCCTACTTTTCTACTCTTCTTTTGACCCATCCTTTCCCCATATCTTCACTCTAAACCCCCAAAAACCACAACCACAGTCAAATAATTAAGAACATGAAACAAATAAAACTGCTTCTGTGTGAATATGCCTCTCTGGTCACGCTATCCCTGTGAGTGAGGCCTTGCTTATAAACAGTAACAGGAAGAATTTCTCTGGTGAGCTAGGCACATAACAGACTGTACTCACAGGGAGTAGGGAGAGAGAAGGTCAAAGGCTTTGGAACAATTTGAGTCTTTTGGTTTTTGGAAGGTAGGGAGAGATGGGATAAAAAAATTCCCAATAGTTCTGGCAGACTCACAAGGGTGAGGAAGAAACACGGTCCATTTTTTTTATCCATCACCAGGACCATTTATTCATTGAACAAAATTTGTGACTTGGTTGGCCTTTTGATTACATGAGACTAAGAAAGACATCCTGGGATTGCAGATCTAGGATGATCATAGCAATTTTAAGCAATTTAAAACATTAAAACAGGCTTTTAAAACATTCTCTACTATCTTGGGATCCTAGAGCTCCAACTAAAAGCTAGCTGTAGGGTAAGTTCTAAAATTATATATATAGATATAATATATATTATATACTCTCTGTCCTCTTTAATTTTGGTACAGGGTCACAAGATTGCTGGTGACCACGCAAACTCAGGTGGGAAGTCTTGAGAAAGTACTATCTGGACCCATGAAAGATTAATGAAGCCAGAGATTTTATCAGATGAGACAGAAAAATTTTCATTGAACTTAATACACAGCCAGTATTGAGCACTATCAGCAATATCTGTAGAGGCTTCTTCAGTGTTAACTTTGTGTTTTGTTCTGGAACTAGAGATACAGAAATGGCATGAGCCCCAGTGAGAGGAACTGACTACAGCTTGTAGGAGTGTAAGGAAGTTTCAATGTGCCCGAGGGAAGCTAGGAGAGAGCAGTGTTAAAGAAAAATGACGGAGACAGGTGTTTCAAGGACTCTCTTCTGTTCAACAGGATCAGAGACTGCAGATAATCCTATTGTAATAGAATGATTAAAAATGTTTCTGGGTGAGATGTTGGACAGTGCAATATAGGACAAAATAATAGTAATAATTTATAAATTATTAAGGGTTTATGAGGGAGGGTAGTAGGGAGGGAAGAGAAAATGAGGAGGTGACACCAAAGGCTCAAGTAAAAAGCAAATGTTTTGAGAATGATGATGACACAAATGTACAAATGTGCTTGACCCGATGGATGGATGGATGGAATGTGATAAGGGTTGCATGAAGCCCCAGTAAAATGATTTAAAAAAACGTGTCTTGGAAGACAGAAGGATTATTGATGACCTCAATGAGACCAGTTATAGTAAGATTTCAGTTGGTTAAAAAGAGCAGAAATGAAGAAAAATGGGACTAAAATTAAAAAAATAAATTCTGATTGGGAAGTTTGTCTTCAAAGGACATAGAAGGTCTAGGAAGATTTAAAAAATCATTTTATTGGTAATTCTTACAACTCTTGTAACATTCCATACATCAATTGTATCAAACCACCACCATTTTCTAAACATTTACTTTTTATTTGAGCCCTTGGTATTAACTCCTGTTTTTCCCTCCACCCCCAACCTCAGACTCCTTGAAAAATTATAATTATAATGACCTCTGTCTTCATTTACCCACGTTTCTGTTCTGTCCTCTGGGTGGGGGTGATTATGTGTTGGTCTTTGACATCAGCCGCTCTTCCCTCCCCTCCTTCCTCTACCTTCCTCCTACCCTCATGGTATCACTACTCCCTTTTCTCTTCCTGAGGAGTTTATCTGAACTGGATTCCAAATGTCATGAACTCTTGTTTGTACCAGTGCACTTGCTCCCGTCTAGCCAGAACTGAAAGGCAGTCCTGGGGGCATGATAATGGAGGGTGAGGAAGCCTCAATTAACCAGAGGAATAGCGTGTGTTTCATCGGGGCTATACTGCACCCTGGTTGACTGCATCCTTCCTTTTGACCCTTCTCTGAGGGGATGGACTATGGTCCACAGGTGGCTTTTAGGTCTCTGCTCTGACTCTCCTCATTCTCCACAATACTTTTTTTGTTTGTTTGTTTTGGGGCTTCTGGTGCCTGCTACCCATTTGTGTTGACACCTCATGGTTGCACATTGCTGGTGTGTTTCTTCCACGTGGGCTTGTTGCTTGTCTGCTAGATGATCACTTGTTTAACTTCAAGCCTTTCAGACCCCAGATGGTATGTCTTTCGGTAGCCAGGCATCATCAGCTCTTTTCCTCCTCATTTCTTGTGCACCCATTTTGTTTTCAGCAATTGTGTTGGAAGGTTGAGCATCACAGAATACCAGGTTGTTAGAACAAAGTGTTCTTGCACTGAAGGAGGGCTTGAGCAGAGGCCCAAAGGTAGGAAAATTTTTAAAAAAATAGAACATATCGGTGCTATCTGAGGATATTTACAATTTATGCTAAGAGGAAGGGGATAGAGGAAGGCATAGGGGAGAGGATGGAAAATGGGTGAAACAATTTCTTGAGAATGCAGAAGTGTTGTGATCCAGAGACTAGTCCAAGGGAGTAGTCTTTGACTGGAAGAAAGAAGAGTCCACTGCCATGTGACATGGGGAAGATGTAATTGCTGGTGTGGAATGACAAATATTTAGGCATTGACATGGAAATATGCTTTCCTGATGATCTCTAACTTACTGCAAAGTAGAGCTAAGGTTCGTTGCAGGCTTTTATAGTAAGCTTTTTCCTTCTGATTGTTTCTGGAGCTACTGAGGTAGACTCATATCCAGGATTGAGCACATCCTCATTTCTCAGACACACCCTTCTGACACACTGGTAACAGGAGTGGCAACTCTGACACATAATGGGTCACCGCGATTTGGAGTCAACCCCATGGCAACTGCTTTGCTTTTTAAAAAATGTCTGAAAGGAACACAGCTGGGAGCAAGATGGGAGCACTTTGTCCACTCTGTGTGACCCTGTTCACCTTTCATTAATCCCCCTGCTTTCACTCACTTGTTCCTTCACCTCTTAGGGACTACAGAACCAGACTGTCAACTAGCTCTCTTTTCACTCCATTGAGCAAGAATATCACCCCTCAATTGGTCGCCATGGCTAATTTCCTTTAAGTGTCTTTTTTTTTTTTTTGCATGAATGCTAAATATATGGTGGTTTGTTAACATCACTCATAAATCAGAGGATTTTGTGTAGCTGGTGGGTCCATAAAATTTTACTGGAGGTCATCACATACTGTTAGAAACATTTGTAATCGTCTCAAAAGGAATCAGGCATCTAATTGGACACCCCTTACAGGGGAGTCATGGGGAGGAGTTGGGACAATCAAGGGGCAGCGAGGTAGCAATGAAGCATAAAACTTTCCTCTATTTCCTGAAGGTTTTCTTCCTCCAAACACTACGGTCCCGACTCTGCCCTGCAGCTCCAGCTGGACTGGAGGAGGTGCACTGGCAGAGATGGGAGCTGGAAATGCTGGAAACTCGAGGTGGATGAACCCCTCGTGGTCATTGGTGGGAGTGGAGTAGTCGGATGGGTGGAGGAAGGGTGGGGTGGAGAGAGGAAGTCAGCTGTGGGGATCTGCAGTCTGTCTCCTATCTGGAGGATGGACGTAGGGAGGAGTGGGCAGGGGGAGATGTCAGGCAGTATAAGATATGACAAAACAATAATGACTGCAGGGTAATGAGGACTAGGGGGAAGGGGGAAAGGTTGGAGGGGGAAGGAAGGGGGGCTCATATCAAGGGCCTAAGTGGAAAGGCAGATGTTGGGAGAATGTTGATGAGGACAGGCAAGTGGGGGTGCTTGGTACAGTATATGTAACTATGTATTGAACTATGCATGATGAAAAGCGATGTACGAGCGTCCAACAAAATGATTAAAAAAAACATTTTCTTTCTACTTGAGCCCTTGGTATCAGCTACTTATTTCCCCTCCGTCTCCCCATCCCATCTTGGATAAATTAAAAATTATTACTATTTAAAAAAAATCAGGCATCTAACCCAGTGTTCTTTTATCTTCACCTTCTCTCTCTGCTTTGCAAGATTCAAGTCTGGAAAAGATGTGGACAGCAACTCTGAAAAATGGGATTCAAATGTCATCAGTAACAGCTACCAAAAGGCAACATGACATCAGCTTTCTTCTAGATCAGCGGTCCTCAACCTGTGCGTTGTGACCCGTTTGGGGGTCAAACGACCCTTTCACAAGGGTTGCCCAATACATAACAGTAGCAAAATTACAGTTATGAAGTAACAATGAAAATAATTTTATGGTTGAGGGTCACCAAAAATTAGGAACTGTATGAAAGGGTTGCAGCATTAGGAAAGTTGAGAACCACCATGGACCCGGATCAGTTGATATCCTGCCTGCTTGAACCAAGCAGACTTTCATAAATATTCAATGGTGTGATGACTCACTTAATGGGGAAACTGGCTGAATAATACTTTAAGACTTCTGCATTATATACTTGAAGACAAATTAAAGAATCTCATTAATTCCAAGTCTTTTTAGTTTTCTCCAACAAATTTAGCATAATACCTATTTAGAAGCAGACTGGGTAATGACTCTTAGAGATAAATTATAATTGTAGCTAGCATTAAATGTGGCTGTACTTAATTCTTTCATTTTATTTATGATAATAGGTTCAGTTTTTAAAAAATTCTGTGTCTGACTATACAAACAGATATCTATTATTCTTTGTCCAGATGACAGGGTCCTACATTAAAGTTTGGATTCTGTCTGGAGGAACAGCTCTGTACCAGGCATGTTAACCTTAGAAAGTATTCCTGTTACACAGAGCTGTTCAACTCTTTCCTGTTATCATTACTCCCAGTTCTGTTCCTGAGGGGTTTATCTGACCTGGATTCCATGTGTCATGAGCTCTTGTCTATACCACAGTACATGCTCTGGTCTAACCAGAACTGAAAGATAGGACTGGGGTCATGATAGTGGGGGGTGAGGAAAGCTCAAGGAATCAGAGGAACACTGTGTATTTTATTGGTTCTATACTGCACTGTTAGTCCGGGTAGACTAGAAGAACAAACTTCATAGACACGCATATGGATATAAGGAAAGGGTTTATATACAAAAGGAATGGAACATTGAGAAAGCATCCCAACCCAGTCCAGGTCAAAGACATAAGTCCGATATTAGCTCATATGCCCGATACCAGTCTATAATGTCTCCTTCCAACTCATGAAGTCACAGATCAGTGGGTACAGAGTCCCGGCGCTGGCAGGGGTCTCCCCATGGCTCCTCGTTTCCAGGGCTTCCAGGGATGCGCTTTCATCAACAGCATCCAGTGGTGGCAGAAGCAACTCATCGCTGGCAGGGGTCTCCACAAGGCCTCTCCAACTTCAGAGGTCTGGCTCCATCAGGGCCAGGCCATGTGGCTTCTCCGGCTCTTCGGATGCTGCCATCTTGTCCTGTCGTGATTCATCATCTCTGAGAACTAACTCCCCAAAACCAGGGAGATAGCTTCTCATCTTCGCGAGGGAAATATTGCGAGATTTCCCAGACGTATCAGGAGAAAGCCATGCCCACACAGAGGTCTCATTGGCTACTCAATGGCTATCTGCAGATTAACAGGTTAGACTCCACCTCTACCTCTCAATCATGAAATTAACATAAGCACATGACCGCCACATGCACCCAGTCAGTAAATTTAAGTTTCAGAGGTTCTGGGGACATGATGGATATTTTGGAACCCACTCTTCTCATGGGAACCACTGGGATGCAATTCTACTCTAAAGTAAAGGTTCCACAAGATCCAGAAGTGACAGAAGTGACAGGCAGGTAGTTCCTTGGATCTGTTCTAAATATCTAACAGCAAAGTGTTTCTGTTAAGTGCTAAAGAAGTGGTATTTAGGGCCTTATTATAACTGATAAGTGCCTTGGCTACAAAGCTCCTTTTATTTTGGGGGGGGGGGGCAAGAAAAGTCTTATTTGCCTATAAGTACTTTTAGTTCACTCTATGTTCAATTGTTGAAAAGCAAGGATGTTTCTTTGAAGATGAAGGTGTGCCTGACACAAACCATGGCATTTTCTGTTGCCTCATAGGCATGTCAGAGTCAGACACGAAATAAAGAAGACCTGGAAGAATCAGTGTCTTTGGGTTGTGATGCTGGCGAAGACTTTTGAAAGTAGCGTGGACTGCCAAAAGAACCAACAGATCTGTCTGGGAAGAAGTACAGCCAGAATGATCCTTGGAGGCAAGGGTCTTGAGACTTCTTCTAATGTACTTTGGACATGTGGTTAGGGGAGACCCCTCTCTGGAGAAAGATCTCATCATTGGTCAAGTGGAGGAGAGGTGAACGAGAGACCGGCATTCAAAAAGATGGAGTGACACAGTGGCTACAACAATGGGCTCAAACTTGAGAACAATGTGAGGAGGTTCAGGACCGGGCAGTTTTTCATTCTGCTATACATAACGCTGCTAACAACATATTAAAGACTCCTCAGTGATCAAGAGCATAAACCACAACTTTGAATTTCTTGACCATCTCCATGGTTTGTCATCTATATAGCCTGTGTTCATGCCTGCAATCAAAAGACATTTGTTTTTCAGTTTGTGGCCTGAAGTCAGAGTCCTAATTCCACCTGATACCTTGAAAAAGTCTAAAAGCCATTTGAGTACTTTACATGCCACCCTGCCAGAACAAGTAGGACAATTCCCAAGGTCTCAAAGAAAGGCAGGAGAGAATCTCTGTTCACATACCTTGACACATATGCAAAGAGGTAGTAGGTAGTTTACTAACAGAAAAGATGGCCTAGGTCAATTAGAGCGGATACACACAGAGAATCAGGGAGTTTGGCATAGAGGAGGGTGTCCTCCTCAGAACTAAGACGTGTGGATAGAAGGTAATACTCTTTTTTTTTTGGCTCTCTCCCACTCAGTCTGTTGGCTCAAATCATACACACACCGGACAATCATTGGCATATAACTTGTGGCAATGCTCATTGGAAAAGCAATTAACAGCAATTAGCTTAGCTATGGGTGGACTCCCACTGCCTATGATAATTGTGTACATTCTGTTAATCTTGCATTGTTTTTCAGACTCGGGAAGACATAGCTTTGATGGCAAGCTAGTCTTTTTCCCATCTGCTTTTTCTTTTTATCACATAAGCCAAATAAAATTTGCTTTCTTCACTTTTTAACAATTTACCTTAGGATAAGCCTCGAAATCCTCCAAATAAGCTAAAAAACAATGAATTCAAGTTTGGATTTTCTTCCTACAGAAACTTTGTTCAATCCCAGATGGGTAAAACACGTTAGAAGTCCAATCAAGCAGACATGCTAACCACCTATGCCTTGACCTTCGCGGGTGACAGTGTCTCCAACTACGTGAAGCAGTTTATTGTTCTGGCTCCACACAGAAAATGCTTGGCCTGCTCCAACTTATAACACAATTTCTTTAACTTTTATGCATTTTTCTATAAGTAACAACCTTGAGTTTAACTGTTTTTCTTCTTTTTTTTTGGTAAAACTGCAATAAAGCACTCTAGTCATTACCATTGATGTGCTGTTATTCTGTGGACATAGTTATATGTTGGATGTTATGCACAGAGGCCAGGGCCAGAGCAATCTTTTGTTTCAGAAAAGTCTTTTATGAAAGAGGCATTTCTTCTCCCCCTACTCCCCCCCTTTAACAGAAAATACAAATTATGTAATCCTATGAATTTCTTTTGCTTTTTCTGTCAGGACAGTTAGTTGCAAACATAAGCATGCTCTTTAGCTTAGTTAATCTATCTATCTATCTATCTATCTATCTATCTATCTATCTATCTATCTATCATCTATCTATCTATCTATCATCTATCTATCTATCTATCTATCTATCTATCTATCTATCTATCTATCTATCATCTATCTATTATTTATTTATTTTTAGGCATCACTGCCCTCTGGTGGTGGGAGTAGGAGGTCCAGTCTTTGCTCCTGTGAGCTGGAATTGAACCTCCATCCCAGTGGGCTGCAGTCCCGCGCACAACCTCTACGCCACTGGGGCTCAGTCCCCGATTTTTTAA
>PVJH01017518.1:0-47510 GCA_004026705.1 Nesogale talazaci | reverse complement strand
TTTTTTAATTATTTTATTGGAGGCTCACTCAACTCTTATCACAATCCATCCATATACCCATTGTGTGCCAAGCACATTTGTGTATTTGTTGCCAACATCATTCTCAAAACGTATGCTTTCTACTTAAGCCCTTGGTATTAGCTCATTTTCCCTTCCCTTCCTCCTCCTCCCGCATCATGAACCCTTGATAATTTATAAATTATCATTTTGTCATATCATATATTGTCCGATGTCTCCCTTCACCCACTTCCCTGTTGCCATACGTACCCCAGGGAGGAGCTTATCTGTAGATCCTTGTAATTGGTTCCCCTTTTCTACCCCACCTTCCCTCCATCCTCCTGATATTGCCACTCTCACCACTGGTCTTGAAGGGATCATCTGTCCTGGATTCTCTATGTTTCTGGTTCCTATCTGTACCAGGGTACAACCTCTAGTCTAGCGGGATTTCTGAGGTAGAATTGGGATCATGCCAGTGGAGGGGAGGAAGCATTTAAGAACTAGAGGAAAGTTGCATATTTCATTGTTGCTGCACTGCACCAACTGACTTGTCACCTCCCTGAGACCCTTCTGTAAGGAGATTTCCTGCTACCTACAGATGGGCTTTACCCAGAGTGTACGCCCCTCATTTACAATGATGTAATTTTTAGTTCTTTGATGCCTGACCCCTTGGACACCTCACGATCACAAAGGCTGGTGTGGCGGTCATGTACCTATGTCAACTTCATGATGGAGATGTAGGGGTGAGTCTGGCCTGTTCATCTGGAGAGAGCCATGGAGTAGCCAATGAGGCCTCTGTGTGGGCATGGCTTTCTCCTGAGACTTCTGGGAAATCTTGCGATGTTTCCCTCGTGGAGATGAGAAGCTATCTCCCCAGTCACTGGGAGTCAGTCTCTGAGATGATGAACTACGGACAAGACAAGATGGCAGTGTCCGAGGAGCTAGATGAGCCGGAGGAGAAGCCACACGGCCTTACCCTGATGGAACCAGACCTCTGAAGCTGGAGAGGCCACGTGGAGAGCCCTGCCAGTGCTGAGTTGCTTCTACCACCACTGGATGCTGTTGATGGACCCTGAGCCCTGGAAGCGAGGAGCCAGGGGGAGACTCCTGTCAGCGCCGGGACTCTGCACCCACTGACCTGTGACTTTGAAGGAGACTTTATAGACTGATATCGTGCATATAGGCTAATATCGGGCTTATGACTTTGAACTGGACTGGGTTGGGATTCTTTCTCAATATTTCCATTCCTCTTGTATATAAACCTTGCTACCCTTATATCCATATTCATGCCCATGAATTTATTCCTCTGGTCTATCCAGACTAACACAGCTGATGTGCTTCTTCCATGTGCGCTTTGTTGTTTCTCAGCTAGATGGCTGCTTGTTTACCTTTCAGCCTTTAAGACCCCAGACACTATATCTTTTGATAGCCAGGCACCATCAGCCTCTTCACCACATTTCTTTATGCACATATTTGTCTTCAGCAATCATATTAGGAAGGTGGGCACACAATATGATTTTTTGTTCTTTGATGCCTGATAATTGATCCCTTCATCCCCTCCTAGACACATGGTCTGGTTACACACATATTTCTAACCACTAAAATACAAAGGTGACCAGGACAAATGCTAGAAAAGTAGGGAAAAGTAGTGTGCTTACAGAAAGCCCTATGAACTATGCCAATTAAGGCAGGCACACACAAAGAATTAGAAAGCATAGCCTAAAAGTTTCTTCAGAAGTAGTACAGCACACAAAAAATTATCTTCTTTTTGCCCTTTAATTCCAGTCCATTAGACCAACCAATATCTTCATGACTATGATTATCATAGAGCTGACATTACAAAATTTTGTAGGTGAGGTGTGGGGAGGATGCTGAGTGATAAGCACTGTTGATCTTTCTTGTATTGTTCTTGGTCAGACATAATACGGAGGGAATGCCAATCTTTTCATACCCCTGTTTTCCTTTGGCTTATTTTTTTTGGGGGGGGGAACATCACTGTCCTCTGGAGGGAGCAGGAGCCCAGCCTTGCTCCTGGAGAGCTACTGCTGGATTTGAACCGCCAGCCCAGTGGGCTGCAGTCCTGCACACAACCACTATGCCATGGGGGCTCAGCCCCCTTTGGCTTATTTTTATGACTGTGAAAAGTTCCCATACAACCACCTGTGGTGTGGCTGCTGCAGGATGTTCTGAAACAAGACCCCGTCAATCCTGAGGAAATCCAGACAGCAGGCAGAAGCCAGTAAAAGAAGGACCTACCTTCTGCACTGCATATTTACATTCCACATCTTGAACTTAAAACCAAAGACCACCAACCTGTGAATGACTGGCAGCCTTGGGTTAAGGATCACTTCAGCTGGAAGGGTTTGCTTCTCTTAATGTAGATTATGGGCATATTATATTATTATAGATTATATGGCATGGGTAAATTATATTATGTATAACATTATGGAGAGAGGATATACATAATATATATACACATATTATATGAGTAGACTCTACTCATGTAAGCAGTGTGATGCGCTGTGTCTTACGTAAGCAGGAAGCAGCCACAGGCAAGACCTCTGTCTCTGATGCCATACAGAATTATGTGCCTGGGATCTAACCAAGCCAAACTCAATGCCATTGAGTCAATTCTGATTCACAGCGACCCTGAGGGATTAGGAAGGGTTAGCCCTGTGAGTTTCTGAGACTGCAGCTCTGTACAAAAGGAGAAAGCCAGGTCTTTCCCCACAGAGCGGGTTGGTGCTTTGTGGTTAGCAGGCCCAGTGCAACCACTGTACCACCAGGGCAGGGGAGCACAAGCAGAGCCTGAACCGGGGGCAGAGGCAGAAGCAGTTCCCTCTGGGAGGAGAACTCAGGGGGAGCCCCTCGAGCAGTGCTCTCCACCTTCCTGATGCCGCGGCCCTCTCCTACCGTTCCTCAGGTGGTGGGGACCCCAACCGCACACGATTTTCTTTCCTTTTTTCCCTTCTTCTTATGTAGGAGAAGCACACTACTACTCAACCTCAACTGTATGGTAGCCCTGAGAGCTGTTTTCTCAGTGTAGCATATGATGGATGTATTCCTACTCCATAATGAGGAACAGATGTTTCCATATGCAACCACACGTGATTTTTTTGGGGGGGGGTTGCATCACTGCTTTCCGGTGGTGGGAGTAGGAGGTCCAGCCCCACTCCTGGAATTGAACCTCCGTCCCAGTGGACCGCAGTCCCGCGCACAACCACTGCGCCACCGGGGCTCAGCCCCACACATGATTTTTGTTTTGTTTTGTTTTTTTATTTTTGGGGCATCACTGCCATCTGGTAATGGGAGTAGGAGGCCCAGCCTTTGCTCCTTGGAGCCGTTGCTGGAATTGAACCTCTATCCCAGTGGGCCACAGTCCCGCGCACAACCACTACACCACCGGGGCTCAGCCCCTCAACTACACATGATTTTTTTTTTTTTTTTTTTTTTAGGCATCACTGCCCTCAGGTGGTGGGAGTAGGAGGCCCAGCCTTTGCTCCTGGGAGCTGGAATTGAACCTCCATCCCAGTGGGCCGCAGTCCCGCGCACAACCACTACGCCACCGGGGCTCAGCCCAACTACACATGATTTTTGTTGCTACTTCATCACTGCCATTTTGCTGCTGTTATGAATGGTCATGTAAATATCTGACATGCAGGATGCATTTTCACGGTCACAAATTGGACATAATTAAAGCATAGTGATTAATCACAAACCAATATGTAATCATACATTGTGAAATATTTCTAACGACAAATAAATGAAATTTTGTCTTGAAGCATGGTGTGGCATGGGTAACAGTCTTCATTCCAGACACTCATGGATGGACATAGCTATGTGTGGGCGGACCCGCAAGAAGTTAGAGGAATGGTGTCTCAGTTCCTAAGACCATTGGAAATAAGTGTTTTCCAATGGTTTTAGGTGACCCCTGTGAAGAGCTCGTCCTGCCCTCCACGGGGTCAAGACCCACAGGCTGAGAACTGCTGTGTCAGAGTCAAGGACTACAGTCCCCAGAATCACGTCTGCACGACAGTTAGTGGGAACAGAGCATGCCCACACGAAGCCCCACGGAGCCGCTGAAAAGGCGGGCAGTATGCATGCAAGAGCAAGCAAGATGATGCTGACTGTACTGACCGGATGCTCCTGGGTCCCTCCTAGGCTAATGAAGTTCTCTGCCTTTATGTCAACCACCCTTTCACAGCCACAGCCTGATTCATAACCACAGCAAAATTAGTTATGAAGTAGTATAAATATGATGTTATGGTTGGGGGGTCACCACAACCTGAGCAACTGCATTAAAGGGTGGCAGCATGAGCAAGGGGGAGAACCACTGCTCTCTGTCTACCAGAGTCAATCCTGCTCTTGGTTAAGACAAGAACCTAATCCCGGTATTAGCGACTTGGTGATATGAATCAGAGTCTTTAAAATGTTCAGGACCTTTGACTCAGAAATTCCACATCTAGTGATTTATGGGAAAGAAACAATCAAACAATTATGTAAATAGTATATTTATCTCTACTGCCCAAACAGAGCAAAATTAATCATTTCAACTCCTACAAATGAAGAAAGGGCTCGGAAGTCGGCACTCCTGTCCTTACACAAGAAAAAGCTGAAGAAAGCAGAAACCAATGAACTGCTCTTAGCTAGGCAGAGGCGGGCAAAGGGAGGAAAGGCGATTATGCCAGGAATCTCAACGCAAAGGCCGGGAGGAGACCTGCTTCCTTTCCACGTCCCTCACCAGCAAAGACAGGTGAAGGGCAGATGAGACAGGCTTCCTCATCAGTGGAAGACGGCAAGAACAACAGAATCGTCGCACGCCACCAACGACGACTGAGTAGCCTCTTAGGTTTGGGTCTCTGGACAAAGGTGCCACAAGAAGGCTGGGCTGCGGGGGTGCAAAGGCTCTCCAAGTTTCTAGGGGCCAAGCTCTCTAATAGATAAAACTGCACTATAATTCCCTGACCATTTATGCTGCCAGTGATTGGTCCCCTTTAAAAGTCAGGGTTTCCTTAGAAAATTCTCCGTGTTTACCTCTTAATTTTTCTTTCTTTTTTTAAATTGGGGGCTCGTACAACTCTTATCACAATTCATCCATCCGTCCATGTGTCAAGCATATTTGTACATTTGTTGCCATCCTCATTCTCAAAACATTTGCTTTCTATGTGAGCTCTTAGTATCAGCTCGTCGTTTTCTCCCTCAATCCCCACTTCCTCTCCCTCATGAACCTTTGATGATTTATACAATATTACTATTTTGTCTTATCTCACACTGTCCGACATCTCCCTTCACCCACTTTTCTGTTGTCCATCCGCTTCTACCCCACCCTCCCTGTATCACCACTCTCATCACTGTCCCAGTGGGATCATCTGTCCTGGATTCCCTGTGTTTCCAGCTCTTCTCTGCACCATTGTACATCCTCTGGCCTAGCCGGATTTGTAAGGCAGAATTGGGATCATGATAGTGGGGAATTAGAGGAAAGTTGTATGTTTCATTGTTGCTACACTGCACCCTGACTGGCTCATCTCCTCCCCACAACCCTTCTATAAGGGGATGTCCAGTTGCTACAGGTGGGTCTCGAGTCCCCAATCTGAACTACCCCTCATTCACAGTGATTTGATTTTTTTGTTCTTTGATGCCTGATACCTCCTGATCCCTTCGACACCTCGTGATCACACAGACTGGTGTGCTTCTTCCATGTGGACTTTGTTGTTTCTCTCTTAATTTTTCTTTAAGAGCCCTAGTGGGGGAGACATTAAGAGAGACTGACTACATAAGTATGACTAATAGCGGCAGTCTGGGAGAAATAAGCAATATCTCTAATTTTGACTTCTGTAAAGCACTAAGAAAGGGCCTCTTTTTACCTCCCTTACTGCAAACACTCCCTCCCATTGAATGGCCCAATGCCACCTGTACTTCCTCTAGTTCAGCTCTAGAGGTCATGTGTGCACCCTTGGGGCACATGTTCTTGTATCAGTTTGTGGCCCTCTCTGGCTCCCCAGTATGCTTTTACCGACAAATGTTTGGACCCTCTTTCAACGACTTGCAGTGGTGCCTTTGAGTATCTCACTTTCCCTTCACTGACAACGAATCCTACTTTCCTTCGGTATTTATGATCCTTTAGTCATTGGACAAAGGGAGACATTTCTGACTTGGACCTTAAAGGAACGATCTGTATGGGTTTAATCCAGTGCATGCAACAGCTTGGCTTGAATGTAGCAGGAAATATATTTTTACGGCCTAAGTTAGCAGTTGCCTTTGATTCCATCACATATTTCATAGTGACCTTTCACTTATTGGCCAATGCCATGAGAAATGCACGTAGGACCCCACAGATGTCCTTACTGTGGATGCCAGGGCAGGTCATGGTTCACAGGTTAGATCCTGAATAGAGAAGGAGATATATGCGCCATCGCCAACACCTCCTATTGTTTCTCTGTGAACACTTCTCACCGGGTAGAGACCAGTCTAAAAACAACAGATAAACAGGTTGACTCGATCCATCCAAAGCTCTATGTAGGAAATTAAGGAGAATCCTGGTGGGAGTAGCGAAAGTCTTGGCCCCCATTGATCAAACCTTGATTAGGACCTCTGGTGACTATATTAACTGTTTGCCTATTAGAATCATGTCTCTTAAATTTGTTAATGAAGGTTGTATCTTCCAGACCCCAATAGATTCAGACACGAAATTTGGTGGCCTAGAGATCTGAAAGAATTCCAACAAATTTGGAGCCCCTATCCTTTTTGACAAAAACTGGTGCACTGATATGGCTGGGTGAGCAAGTGCATTGTCGTGGTGGCAAAACCATTCCCCGATCTGCCACAAATCAGGCCTTTTTGTCAGACGCTGTCATGCCATCTTTTCAGAACCTCTAACTAGAAAGTTTTGATTAACACTCTGATTTAGTGGAACAAATTTCAAATCCATTCTGAGTCAACATTTTCATCTTTCGGGAAGTCGACAGACATCCAGAATGAGTTTGTCATCAATTGACCTTTCACCTTTTTTAAAATGAGAAAACCACGCAGACACTTGAGTTTTTCCCAGAGTGCTGCTCTTGTAAGCTGTGTTCAACATCACAACAGCTTCTGCAGCAATTTTTTCAAACAGGAAACAAAATTTCAAAGCCGTACGCTGTTCTCTGAAATTGACCATCACAAAAAACAAGGTTCGGACAAAACTACTTTGAGAAAATTCACTGTGACCAAAGGGAATCGACCCAGGTGATGCCACTGGGTGCACTATCTCAGTGAGAATTGCTCAGACTCACCAAGCCAAGGGGGGCGGGGGGGAAGACTGCACTACAAAAGCTCTGCCGAGCAAAGCTCTTCTGGGATTGTCGTTATTGTTGTTGTTTGGTACCTCCTCATAGTTTACTAAAATGAAATTATTTTTTAAATGGCTGTGGATATTTCTGGAGACAACTACAACATATTGAAAATCACAAGATGATAAGAAACACTTTCCTTTCCCAACACCTTACCATCAACTGAGGTCCAATGCAAAGACAATTTATTACAACTGAGACCGGTGCAAAACAGAATTGATAAAAGAAGCAGTTTTTAGTAAAATCCAAAGATAATAAGAAAACTAAAACCAGTGGCCCACAGGGCTGGCAGTTCAAATCCAATAGCAGCTCTCCAGGAGCAAGGCTGGGCTTCCCACGCCCACCAGAGGGCATTGATGCCCCCCCCCCCAAAAAAAAAAAGAAAACTAAAACCAAACTCTTCTGTCACTGAGTTGATGCTAACATACAGCAACCCTACAAGGCAGGATAGAACTAACCCTGTGGGTTTCCAAGACGGTACGTCTTTGTAGGAGGAAAGCTGGTGCAGCTGGTGGTTGAACTGCTGACCTTGAAGCCCAATATGTAACCGCTATCCTACCAGGGCTTCTTCCATAAACAATGGAGGGAGGGGGGTTGAACAAGAAGAAAACAACCCTCTGACAACTATAGCTACAAAAGTATTAAACATGTCTAGCTTCTAGCAAGATTAACTGAAAACGTCACACTAAAACCTGTCACACGAGAGCTCTCATTGCCCCATTTCTTATAACCCAATTCATAATGTCCAGCTTTCAATAGTGCAAACACAAGAAAACTCTGTGAGAATCAACTGGATAGCAGTGAGTTTGATTGATCATCTTTGTTGAGAATTCCTGGTGGCATAACCAGTTAAGAACCTGGTTGCTAACCAAAGGTGGTGAGCTTTTGTTTTGTTTTTAACATTTGGGGAGTGGGGAGCATCACTGCTTCCTGGTGGGAATGAGAGGCCCAGCCTTGCTACTGGAGAGCTGCTGCAGGATTTGAACTGCCAACCGTGTGGGCTGCAGTCCCACACTCAACCACTAAGCCACCAGGGCTCAGCCCTGTTTTTAACATTTTATTGCGCACAAGTGGAGGTTGACAGGGCTGATTATTTTTCCATTCATAAAACATACATTCCTATTCAGCAATACATTTCCACCCAACAAGACACCCTTCCTTTCACCGGATGGACTGCAACCCTCGCAATGTAATATCACTTAGCCCACTTCCTCCCTGTTTCCACTGCCCCTCTTTCCTAGGTCTTCCAAACTTTGTCCTTAAGTAAGTGCTCCCAGGTGATCTAGAATGGTGGACTATTCTAAGGTGAGCATACTTCACTAGTGTCATTGTCTCCTTTATAGAACCAGCTGTTGTTTGGGTGATGATTGAGCCTGGAGAGTGAGTTCATTTCCAGACCTGAACTCTTAGTCTCAAGAGTTCCACCGGTTTTTGTCTGATCAGTAAGCCTGGTCTTTTTAATGAGTTTGACTTCTTTTCCACTTTCTTTCCCCATGTTATCCTGGACCTTTAGTGAGCTCCTTTTCAGAGCAGCTGGTAGTGATAGCTGGACACCATCTACTTCTTTGTCATGGGGACTGATGTTCATGTGGCCCACTGGACCAACTGTTTCCATGCATCTTTCATTTTCTTTACCCTTTTTTTCCTCTGAGAGGGTAAAGTTTGCAATTTGAATCTACTTAGCAACCCAACAGAAGAAATGCCTGGTGGTCTGCTTGCGTGAAGATTACAGCTAAGAAAACCCATGTGGATGAGAATTTTTCACTTGGGGGTCACTATGAGTGAAAACAGATGCGAAGTTACCTAGCAACGGTGTCAATGTGCCCTTTGTTGGTGAGCCATCATCTCTGCCTCTCCCTACCTGGCCACTGCAGTAGGATCAAGGTAACAGCGACTTTCCAGGTCCCAAATAATCCTTTTCTTTATGCACTCTGCTTGGTTCCTGAATTCCTTGTCCTGTAAAATAAGGTAGAAACTCTGTTCTCGCTCTGTGACAGTGTATCATCTGCTCGACATGGGGGGAATTCTCTTCATGGATTTGATCAGGATACATTAGTGGTAGTTGGTACTTCCAAACATTTACCTACGTAACTTTAATCAATGTTCTCAAATTGAAATGCTTATTCAAATCATCGGGGAGTCTCTAAAAACTTTATCAGTGACTGGGATCTGATTTTAACGTAATGTTTAAATGATACATGGGCTGGGGCTTAGAAAGTATCATCCCTTTTTTTTTAGGGGGGGGGCCATCACTGCTCTCCGGTGGTGGGAGGAGGAGGCCCAGCCCCACTGCTGGCATTGAACCTCCGTCCCAGTGGGCCGCAGTCCCGCGCACAACCACTACGCCACCGGGGCTCAGCCCGAAAGTATCATCCTTTTAATGTTTTCCAGATGATTCTAATGTGTAGTCAAGATTGGGAACTACTTATTCAGAAGGTTCAGGCTAAATACCATAAAAAAATTAAGGGTGGTTTGAGTTTTCATTAGCCACAATGATGAGGGAAAAAAACATTGCACAGTACTTCTTACTTATTGCTAGCTTTTTCTCTTTTATTTGAATTTGGAGTCAGATATTAAAAGTAATTCAGCCACAAACAAAATCTTTTTTTAGGGGGGGGGGGCGCATCACTGGCCTCTGGCGGGAGTGGGAGGCCCAGCCTTGCTCCTGGAGAGCTGCTGCTGGATTTGAACCCCCAAGTCAGTGGGCTGCAGTCCCACACTCAACCACTATGCCACCGGGGCTCAGCCTATTATCATCTACTTTAAATAAATAAATCTAAAATAAAATAAAGAGGGATCTCGATTTACATAAAAGTATTTTATCTGCTAGACGTGAGCTGTTGGTAGGCCTTGTCATCAGGCTCACAGAAATGGTTAGGCTGAGGGGCACTTTTTTTAGACTAACAGGTCACACAGATAAGTTATGGAAATTCACAGAAGGTTGGGCCATCTGGCAGTGGACTGGGTTCGTCGCCAGCGCCCCGCCGTGCCGCCCCTGTACCTCGGGGTGGTTGAGCTCTCCTTCCTCCTCCTCGTAGGGGCCGCCCACGATGAAAGCGTCCGGAATGTTATTCGCTCCTGGAGCCAGTATATTGGCGATCGGCCATTTTTTGGGCCGAGGGACAGGTTCTCGCTCCCCTCCAACCTTCAGGGTCCCGTTCTTGAACAGCATTGGGTAATCTTTCTACAGAAATAAATCCCAGAAAATGTCAAATGCTTGAAATGGACACAAGATGACTGAAATATGTCTCGGTGGGAGGCTGGCGATTGTCTCACTAATCCTTCCATGACCATCTAGTGACACACAGAGAGCGACCCGCTTCTCCCAGTGCCTTTGAGCGAACACTCTCATTTTAGAACGCTGCTGATACAAATCATTCTTGTCTGTAAATATGCATACATATTTTGTCCATTAAATGTAACTATTCCTCTGTGGCTACAGAACAGTTTTAAAAGATTAGCAACTCCTCTTATTACCTCCACTTCTCCTTTGAGCTAGTTTTTACATTTGACTGAATTTTTCATTAAAAAGTTAAATAAAGTATTCAACGCTGTCATTTTGTTTATATGCTATTCATAACTCACCTTGTAAAAAATTACTTTTCAGATCAAATTTAAATCTGACAAAAAGCTAATAACAGGTACTTTTATATCTTATGGTTTATCAAACATATTTGTTATGGAAATGGATAAAAATACAAAGACAATTGAAAGAAAAAGAAAACATTTTAAATCCAACATTTAAAAGAGCCTCTATATTTACATATATCACTGATAATCTATAAAGTGAAAATTAAAACAGTAAAATACCATGTTAAACCATTCATTAGATTGATAAAACTTAAGTCTATTGTCACATATTGGTAAGAATGTGAATGGACCCACGAGGACCCACAGTTAGAAACAGTTAGAAACTCTATGCTAAACCTTGGTGCCACCAGGGCTCCTTAAAAATCGTTTAAGGAAAACCTAATTTGCTGTGCAAAGTTTCCCCTAAAAAAAAAAAAGTAGGGCTGAGCCCCGGTGGCGTAGTGGTTGTGCGCGGGACTGCGGCCCACTGGGACGGAGGTTCAAATCCAGCAGTGGGGCTGGGCCTCCTACTCCCACCGCCGGAGAGCAGTGATTCCCCCAAAAAAACAAAAGTATATGGAACCATGTGGCACTTCCTTAAATAAATGCAAATACAAATAAAACCAAAAAAAGAATGTGAAGGGAAATGCTATGCTGCTTTGTGTTTTTAGTATATTTTGTTTTTTGGGGGGGGGCATCACTGCCTCTGGTGGTCATGGGAGCTACCCAGTGCTGCTCCTGAGAGCCGCCGCTGGATTTGAGCCGCCAAGCCCGTGGGCTGCAGTCCCGCACTCAGCCACTGACGCCACCGGGGCTCAGCCCGGTATGTTTTTTTAAATTTTGTGATTTGGGGGAAGGGTCACGTCCCCATTTAGTAATTCATATATATTTTGTTTCACTTCGTCGATGACAATCCCCACAAAGTATCATCACTTATCCCTCGTTCTCTATGAGTTTCCTGTTTCCATTCCTCCTTCTTTTCTCACCTTCCTGAACTTTGTCCTAGGGTAAGTGCTACCCTTTTAATCTAGAAAGGCTGCTGATTCCAAGATGTGTAGACCTCACTAGAGTTGTTGTTCTGTTATCTCAGAGACATTAGAGTGATGCTGTATTTAGACTCAGCTGACAATTATGTACATGGGCTCTCACACCTGTCTCCTGCTGGGCGTGCTAAGGAACGCGGGTGGGTGTGCAACTGGTTCTCTGGTCCATGGTTTGTGTGGCCGAGATGAGGATGAATTTGGCTGGTGTTGGCCGCTAGCATTGATCAGGTGACACAGCAACAGGTGTAGCACTCACCTAGTGGGTGGGGTTGCAGGAAGGACAGGTGGGGCTAGACTGTCTAGGCAGTGTTGAGTTCTTGCTGCCAGCTACCAGTGGGGGTGCTTGTGCTGTCAGGTCACTGTCTTTATAGAATTCTGCTTGTAAAAGTTCAAAATGAGGGCTGAGCCCTGGTGGCCTAGTGGTTGTTTGCAGGACTGCGACCCACAGGGTTGACAGTTCAAATCCAGCAGCAGCTCTCCAGGAGCAAGGCTGGGCTTCCTACTCCCACCAGGGCACTGATGTCACAAAAAAGAAACACATACACACACACAAACTTAATCACTGTGCTCCAGGTTCGTCATGGTTTGGGGGTTCCCTCCTTCTTTACTCTTCTACATTTCTTTCTGAAAGGACTCGGTGGGGTCAGCTCCTATAAGAGCACCAGGAACTGACCAATCCCCTACATGGACCACAAGACAGGCAATCTTATGAAGTGAATTTTTAAACCATTACTAGAATCGCGAATTAAGCAATGTTTTCATAACTTTGCCTCAGTATGGGCCATATCGTTCATGGATATATTTGTGGCAGAGTTAAATATCGATATAGAAATATCCTCTGTCAAAGGTATATATATATATTTGTGGGCATTCCCCCATTCTCCTTTCCATCCCTGTTCAACCTGGGTGTCTCTCCAGGTGATTCAAGCATTGGCTTACAGATCACCACTATTACAGGCTCAGCCAGCACAGTGATTTGGACTGGGGACTCCTACAAGAGGGACCTCCTAGAAGAGTATTAATTCAGGGCAAAGGCTATAGCATTGGAGATGGTGAGGAGTGGGGAAGGGCCCAGTGGCACAGCCTGGAAGGGAACCTAGCAGCGGAGCAGGCAGCAAGAAGACCAGAAGTAGGTCTGCCTGCGGGAGTGGTGGAAACACCAGTAAGTGAAGCGATAGGAAGCTGAGCAAGCGGCTACCTTGACTGTGAGGTGGCCAGTGGCTGGCAGCGAGGCTGACGGCAGGCAGACTGACGACAGAGAGGTCATGGCTGCACAGCTGAGAGGCCTGCCTGGAGACATGGTTTAGAAGGACCCGCTTGCGAAGCAGAGAGAACTGCCCTGGACAGAGGGCAGCTGTGAAGGGTGTTCTGCTAGGAATCGATCTTCACTGAAGAAAGGAAGGATGGGGTCTTCTCCTGCAAGGAGCCTTCTAAATCACATTTATGTACTTCCTACTTCTAATCCCGAGTGCCTCCTGATCCTCCTCCCAAATTGTATCCTGCTCCAAAACAAACAGATCCCAAATACCCGAAAATCCAACGCATAGCCAAGCTATAGGGCAGGGGAGAATTGCCCCGTGTTTCTGAGACTCTAACTTGGTAGGGAAGTAGAAAGGGGGTTGCTGGTGGCCTCAAACTACTGAGCTGGTAGTTAGCAGCTCACCTCATAACCCCAGTGGGAGTGGGGCTCCTTCTGTCGTGCGTTCTTGTGAAATACCATCCAGTCCATCCCAATTGATAGTGAGCCCATGTACAAGGGAAGAGAACACTGCCTGGTCGTGAGTCATCCTCACACTGGCTCTTCATTTTTGAGCCTACTGATGCAGCCACTGTGTTGTCTATCCTCCTCTTTCGCTGCACAGCATGATGTTCTTCTCCAGGGACTGGTCCTGACATGTCCCACGTATAGCCCATTACTTCCCTTATTAGCCATTTAACTGTGTGTATAGTCTGTGAATTTTGTGTGACTATTGCAATGAATTATTGAACCCTGCAGAGAAGTAGAGGGTGCTAACTTAATCTATACATGTAATACAGCACTAATAGCAACAACAAACAGGATTTTTTTAAGAATGAATAAATTTAATGTAAAGATCATATAGGAAAACAAATATTCAGGAATAGCCAGGAAAATTCTGGAATTGTAGTACTCATTTCAGCATTACATATACTAAAATTGGGATGAAACAGAGAAGATTAGCATGGATTATTTGCATTAACTGTGGGTCTCAAGGAATTTTTTTCTGATTACAAAGAAGACTTAAGCCTCTACTAACTACACCTATACCTTGGGCTCCTTTTCCAAATTAGTGTTGATGATGCTAATCTATACTCCAAAGAATAGAGTGAAGGCAAAAGTTTTTGTGAAGATCTAACTATTCATGCTATTCTGTCCAAACCTGAAAGCACCCAGGTGCAGAGTACAGAAAACATAGATATTAAAAAATATTGCATACCTTGAGAATGTAGGTTTTTTAAAATACACTCAAACAACCAGAAAGTTCCAATCTAAAGCCTATAAACAAATGGATATAACAGGTGGGAATCCGGAACTAATATAACAGTTCTAATAAACCACTTAAGTAAGATGTTCAGAGGGGAAAAAAATGAATGTTAGGGCTGAGCCCTGGTGGCATAGTGGTTGAGTGCGGGACTGTGGCCCACTGGGTTGGCGGTTCAAATCCAGCAGCAGCTCTCCAGGAGCAAGAATGTTAAATTTTTTTTTTGGCTTTGTTGCTTTTTTTGGGGGGGCATCACTGCTCTCCGGTGGTGGGAGTAGGAGGCCCAGCCCCACTGCTGGCATTGAACCTCCGTCCCAGTGGGCCGCAGTCCCGCGCACAACCACTACGCCACCGGGGCTCAGCCCGAATGTTAAATTATTTTGATGAGACCTGATCACTTATTTTAGTTGTCTATCTTTTCGCTTCTAAAATATTTGCCTCAATGGTTTTTAGTCTTCAAAACTGAGTGAATAAAAAAAGATGGGGAGAAATATAAGAAGCTGATAGCAAGGGCCTAAGGAGAAGGAGGACGTTCAAGAATGGTGATGGTAACAAATGTACAAATGTGGTTTAATACAATGGATGTACATGTTGATTGTGATGAGAGTAGTATGAGTCCCCAATAAAATGATTTAAAAAAAAAACTCAAAAGAAGGGGCTGAGCCCCAGTGGCATAAGTGGTTGAGTGCGGGACTGCGGCCCGTAGGTTTGGTGGTTCAAATCCAGCGGCGGCTCTCAGGTGCAGCACTGAGTAGCACCCACGACCACCAGAGGCAGTGATGCCCCCCCATAAACAAAACAAAACAAAAACTCAAAAGAAATGAAAAAAGAGAGAATCGAGTTTTTTTTTTTCAGTGTGAAGCCCCTCTGTACAGTGTAAGTTGGAAAGAAGCCACAGAGAAATAAGTCTAACGTGGATGTCTGAATGTTCTGCTAGTGAGATTCTGTGATCCACTCTGTCCTGCTACCAAAAACGTTCTACTGGTTTTGTCAGTAAACAAGACTTTAGCATCCAGGAAAAAAAATCTGGAATAGGATAAAAAGTAAAACTCTACTTGGAAAAGCAACTTTCATCAATAAGGAAACACAATAATAGTTTAAAATGATGAAAGACATCTAAAATATTCAACTACTAAAAAGAAAAACAACCTGGAGACTTTTGAATGCCAAAGCAGTGACTCAAATATAAAAATAGGGCTGAGCCCCGGTGGCGCAGTGGTTGTGCGCGGGACTGCGGCCCCCGGGGACGGAGGTTCAATTCCAGCTCCACAGAGCAAAGGCTGGGCCTCCTACTCCCACCGCCGGAGAGCAGTGATGGCCCCCCCAAAAAATATATATATGTGTGTGTGTATATATATATATATATATATAAATAAAAAACTGGAGGGCTGAGCCCTGGTGGCCTAAGTGGTTGAGTGTGGGACTGCAGCCAGTGGGCTTGGCGGTTCAAATCCAGCGGCAGCTCTCAGGAGTAGCGCTGGGTAGCGCCCACGACCACCAGAGGCAGTGATGCCCGCGACCCCACCCAAAAAAAAACATAATTATAAAAAACTAGAAAATTTTTAGGAAAAACAATCAATAGAAAAGTTTTTAAAAACCACTTTTAACTTTTGCCATTATGAAGAATTTAAATTTAAATAAGAATTCAATAGGGCTGAGCCCCAGTAGCATAAGTGGTTGAGTGTGGGACTGCAGCCCGTGGACTTGGCGGTTCAAATCCAGCAGCGGCTCTCAGGAGTAGCACCGGGTAGCTTCCATGACCACCAGAGGGCAGTGATGCCAAAAAAAATTCAGTAAGGAAAGCATTAAGGCCTGTATGTGTTGGGGGTGAGGTGGGTGGCAAGTAAAAGGCAGTTCTCGTTAACAAAATATGCATGTGAAAAAGAAAATAAATGAATATAATTTTTAAAGACAATATTTTAGTGGAAATCAAAAGACAGAAAGGGACCAATGCTTCCTACCCTGGCAAAAGGGAGGGCACAAGAGATTTGGTCGGTGCTGGTTCGGAGAGCTGCCTGGCTGCTTCCTGCAGGGACGGTCCACAGCCCCCATTGTTCTGCAGCTGCACCAGTTTTAGTGCCCAAAGTTTGGTATGCCACAGAGCCCTAAGTCCCAGATGGGACATCCATTCAGAAAGGCATTCACATATATAGTCCTGGAAATGAAACAGGGAGAGACAGTAACTCATTGCAACCTTTGTAGCCAATTATTGGGAAATCTCTATCAATGGCCTAAACAGACCCGCATCTACTCACTCTGACTCAAACAATGTGACCCAAGTCAATAACCTGGGTTTAAGAGGGGGTTTTTTAATAATAAAGTACATCACCATATATAAAATTCACAGAATGGTACATGAGCATAACTGAAAGAAAAACAGATTTTAAAATGGACCATTTGACACATTCTCTACCATATACACATATTTGGTAATATGGTTTATGTAATGTACAATAATGATGTATAGGACATAAATATGTACTTTATAAGCCTCTCACTGTATAGAAGTAAACTTTAATAAAGGTCAGTCACGAACAGAGCTCAGACTTGAATGGCAGCAGAGCTGTGAGGGAGAGATGGCCAGAGTGCGGCCACATTGGGAGGGAGCTAAGAAGGGGGTAAGAGGCCTTTACCTTACCTCCCCAACCGACGGGACTTGCAAGCCAACCATGTAGTTCTGCAGGGGCCCGACGGGCATGAAGGACTCAGGCACAGAGTAGGCAGCCTCCAGGGTGACCTTTAGCAGGTTGCCCCCCGAGATCTGGGCAGTGGTCAGTAACGGCTCTGACACGGATACTTTGACTTCAAGACTGCACTGCTGGAAAAGTAGCAAATTATGCAACATTTTTCAATTGTGAAAGACAAGCCGCCCCGCCCCCACTTCTAAAAGAAAGCCACCGCCACAAAAAACATGACTTCATCACAGCAGTGTCTGAGGTAAGACAAGCAAGCTTACTTCTTTTCATATTGAGCCTTGAAATAATTTTCTTTAACTTTCCATGAGTCAAGAGGAGACCTTTCTCTCTAAGATCGACTCTGCTGACTACCACTAGAGCATCAAATGTGAGAACAAATATACTGGAGAGAATCGGAGGCTCCATCCATGACAGAGTGTTCATTACTCAGCTGCTCACTGAAAAGTTGGCACTTTTATAGCCTCGGAAACAGAGAAATGACTTCTTCCAGCAGGGCCTCCATTTATTCAAATACCTCAGTCGGTATCCCATCCATTCCTCAGGCCGCGTTTGTTGCCAGTGCCTGAGCGCAGCTTGGAGTTCTCGCTTCACTTCCTTTGGTTCTTGCTCACAGGCTGCCTTCTGAAATGGCTGAACACTGATCAGTTCTTTGGAGTATGGGAACTTCCACCTTCTCTTGACGCTGCCTGCGTCACGAATATTTTGCTCATAGGATTCTTCAGTATTGCAAATCAAAGATTTATTTTTCTTCAGTTCTTTCAGCTTGAGGTATGCTAAGCATGTTCTTTCTGTTGTGCTAATTCTAGTTCTTCGTACATTTCATTGTAAAACTTTACTTTGTCTTCAATTCCGGCTCCCAGGAGCAAAGGCTGGGCCTCCTACTCCCACCACCTGAGGGCAGTGATGCCTAAAAAGAAAATTAAAAAAAACAAAAACTTTACTTTGTCTTCGTAAGTTGTCCTTGAAATCTTGTGTCCAGATCTTTTACTTCATTTCTTCCATTCACCCTACGTACTCTACAGTCAAGAAAAGTTTCACAGCTTTTTATGACATCCGTTTTTGTGTCTTCTTTTCTTTCTTGTTTTCTTCTTATATCTTTTTTTACATCACCCCACAACTTATCATTAGTGTTCAACGTGTCAAATCTATTCTTGAGATTTAGATGGAAGGCTGAGCCCTGGTGGCATAGTGGTTGAGCGCGGGACTGCAGTCCACAGGTTTGGCAGTTCAAATCCAGCAGCAGCTCTCCAGGAGCAAGGCTCGGCCTCCTACTCCCACCAGAGGGCAGTGATGCCCCCTCCCAAAAAAGGAGATTTAGATAGCACATACTCAAAGTTTTGCTTTTATTTTTAATTTTCTTCAGCTTCAACTTGAACTTGTTCAAATGACCAAATGATGGTCCTGTTATGAATGATGTTATGAATGAGCCTCACTCTGATTTCTCTTCACTGACACCAAACCCGAGGAATGAGGAAATTGCAAGACGGTTAATCAGGGAATAGTTGAGTCCTCCTCTCTCCTGGTGCAAAAACAATGCCAGCGGCTGTGGTCAAAGGAGGATGAGGGAACTGGTACCCCAATACTAAAGCAGGATCCCCAGAAGGAATAGGAAATGGAGCTTAGCAGCCGAACCAGTGGCAAGCACACAGTCTCCAATTTGATTCGTGTGCATTCCATCTGGTGAGTTCCACGTGTTGAAAAGAGGTTTTTGCAATGAGTAAGTTGCCAACTTAGAGAAGCTATATTTTCCACCTACTGATTCTTACCCCCTTTTTTTTTCTAGTGGCTGCATTCCAAGCAACAGTAATTACATGAATCTTGATCGTATGCTTGATCAATTGCAGACGGAAGAAGTTGGTAAAATTCTTTAATTTGCTCATCTTTAGTAGCTGGGGCATAACTTTCTATTTGGAGGTTTACAAAACCAGTAAGACAAGATCTGTGCTCACCCACACGTTCTTTGAGGGTTTCTGGAGGTGGGAGGAATGGGGGGGAAATATGTAGGAGGCGGCCCAGTGACATCATCAAGATGCCTAATGAGGAAATTGCAAGACGGTTAATCAGGGAATAGTTGAGTCCTCCTCTCTCCTGGTGCAAAAACAATGCCAGCGACTGTGGACAAAGGAGGATGAGGGAACTGGTACCCCAATACTAAAGCAGGATCCCCAGAAGGAATAGGAAATGGAGCTTAGCAGCCGAACCAGTGGCAAGCACACAGTCTCCAAATTCCCCTCCTCCAATCACCAGAGGCTGGCTATCATACCGGATGCTTTCATAAACTATTGAATTGGTCAAGACAGCTCAAGAAAGCATTTCCCTGGAGTGGATTACATGTTGAGCTGCTAATTGCAGGGTCAGCGGTTTGAAACCACCAACTGCTCCAGAGGAGAAAGAGAAGGCTTTCTACTCCTGTCAAGATGTAGTCTTGGAAACCCACGGGACAGTTCTACTCCATCCCATAGGGATGCCGTGGGTGAAAACGGACTCAACAGAATTGACTCAGAGTTTTAAAAAAACTCATGTTACATCTATTCCTGGGCAAAGTGATCTACACATAATCTGTGCACGTACTTTGTCCCTCTGTGCCCTGTGACCCTTATCCCCCACCATGTGATCACAGTGCGCTAGAATCTGTGATACAGAGATTGTGGCGGTCACGTGCTTATGTTAATTTCATGATTGAGATATAGGGGTGGAGTCTAGTCTGTTATCTGGAGATAGCCATTGAGTAGCCAATGAGACCTCTGTGTGGACATGGTTTTCTCCTGATATGTCTGGGAAATCTCATCATGAAGATGAGAAGCAATCTCCCCAGTTGTTGGGATTTAGTCTCAGAGACAATGAACTGTGGACAAGACAAGATGGCAGCGTCCGAGGAGCTGGAGGAGGAGCCACATGGCCTTGCCCTGATGGAACCAGATCTCTGAAGCTGGAGAAGCCATGTGGAGAACCCTGTTAGCGCTGAGTTGCTTCTACCACCACTGGACGCTGTTGATGGACCCTGAGCCCTGGAAGCGAGGAGCCATGGAGAGACCCCTGCTGGCGCTGGGACTCTGCACCCACTGGCCTGTGACTTTGTGAGTCAGAAGGAAATTTTATAGGCTGATATCAGGCATATGGGCTAATATCGGACTTATGACTTTGGGCTGGACTGGGTTGGGATGCTTTCTCAATGTCCCATTTCTCTCGTATATAAACCTTTCCCCTATAGCCATATGTGTGTCTATGAGTTTTTCTCCAGTCTACCCAGACTCACACAGAGATCATGCGCTCTGTAAAGGTAGGGTGCTGCTTTCTTCACCCCTGTTTTCCACAGCCTAATACTACGCGTGCCTACGAAAAAGGTGTTTGTTTACTGGACTGAATTAAACCTTAGTAGCAGTTTGCTAGATCGAATAGCCCATTGAAATGTTGAGAGCTGAGGTTCCCATTACCTTAGCACCCGGTCGGATGGTTTCGAGAGGTGATCCTGGCACAGGGTGCAATGGAACCATTGTTTCAAATGAGATCCCTCCTGCAAAAACAAGATCAAATTTAGGCCAGAGAGTGACAGTTTAAATTAACCTAACATTAACATTGCAAGTAGAGATCGATGTGCTCACTCTACCTTGGGGAGAGCAAACTCACAGCCATTGACTTGATTCTGACTGACAGTGACTCCACAGGATAGAGTAGAACTGCCTTGTGGTATTTCCTAGGCAACCTCATTTTTCTTTCACACAGAAGTGGATTCGAACTTTCAGGCCACCTTGACCACCGGGAATCATACATTCCTCAAGGATTTTTTTTTTTAACCTCTCTGGAGCCAGCTGAAGGAGTGCCCATGGCACGGTGGGTTATATGTTGGGAGGTGATTCAAGAGGTCAGGGGTTCAAATCCACCAGTCACTACATAAGAGACAAGTGAGGCTGTGTGTGTTCCCAAAAGATATACAGTGTCAGAAACCCAAAGGGGCAGGTTCATGCTACCTGGAGAACTGCTATGAATAGGAGTGGCCTTGTTTGGAGCTAATTGGTATGAGCTTGATTATCCTTTCTGCTTTGGGGCAAATCACACCACTGACCTCCCAGGAGAGGAAGAAGATCCACCACAGCTTGACCAAGAACTAAGGTCTTCTCATCTTTCTGTTTCTTTTCCCTTGGTAAAACTTCAGTCACCGTTACTAGAAAAATCGAAATCAAGAAAATGAGAACATTTCTAGCTCATCCATCGAGTAACTGAAATGCGGCAAATAAGGCCTAGCCAAAGAAATTCAACTTGAGGGAAATGTCACTGCACCCTGAGACAGCACCCACATCAGCAATCTCTGGTGGAAAATAATTTCCCAATGACGTTCAAACTTTTTGCCTCTAATATATATAAGAAATTGATTTCACATCATGATCATGTAAACATATCTATGTAAACAATAAAAATGTTTCATGTAACGCTCATCCTTATGAGTTCAAAGTCCTTAAGAGTTTTCTGTTCTACTTGATCTACAAGGTATTACAGTTCATGATCGCCTTAAAATTGCTTTAGGGGTTACTTTAAGTTTTACCAACTTCAATGTGAAAAATGCAGTGGTGGGCTTTCCCATATGGCCTCCTGTTGGGTTTAGCTGGCCTTGGGATGAGTCACAGAGCATGCAAGACATGTGCAAGGTTTTCCACTGCGGCTTTATTGTGTGGGGACTTACCATTTATAAACTATCTCAAATGCACACTAAAGAAGTAGGGAGAATATGACAACACATATCCATACACACATTGCCAACATTTATCAATTGTTAACAGGTATTATTTGTTTAATCTATTTTTAAGTATTATTGATATGGCATGTTGCCCTAAAATACTGACATATACAATTCCAAATTATGACATTTTCCTACCTAACTACAAAGACTTTATTACATTTAGCAAATATATGATGATTAAAAGTAGCATAGGTCCAATATATAGAAATATATATAATTTCATAGTATACACATATCCAAGACAGCTTCAAAAAGTTCATGGGAAATTAGAATTAAAATGTGAACATTTTCCACAAGCTTTTTGAAGCTCCTTCATATATTATTATAATATTGAGTGACCATGAATTCTCCCAGGACCCACTGCTCATCCTCTTCCCATTGCAGCCTGAGGTGATCTGCCAAAATGACCCAGAAAAAACTCACAAAATCATGCGAATCCAGAGGTTCGAATCGCCAGGTCCACTTTAAGAACACCTGTGGAACTGCCCAGGCCATCGAGGGTATAAATAGCCAAAAAGCCACCAAATATTTGAAAGCTGTCACTTTGCAGAAGCAGTGTGTGCCCTTCTGACGTGACAATGATGAAGTTGGTAAATGTGTCCAGGCCAAACTGGACAAGTTGGACCCAGGGTCAGTGGCCCCAAAGGGGGGCTGGATTTTTGCTTCACATGCTTAAAAATGCAGAGCGTCCTGCTGAACTGGAGGGTCTAGATGTGGATTCTCTGGTCACTGAGCACATCCAGGTGAAGAAAGCCCCCAGGATGTGGACTTACAGCCGCCGGACTTACAGAGCTCATGGTCAGATGGATCCATCCATGAACTCCCCCTGCCACACCGAAATGACACTCACTGAAAAGGAACAAGTTGTTCCTAAACCAGAAGAGGAGGTTGCCCAGAAGAAAAATATCCCCGGTGAGCCCCGGTGGCGTAGTGGTTGTGCGCGGGACTGCGGCCCACTGGGATGGAGGTTCGATTCCAGCTCCACGGAGCAAAGGCTGGGCCTCCTACTCCCACCACCTGAGGGCAGTGATGCCCAAAAAAACAAAACAAAACAAAACAAAAAAAGAAAGAAATATATCCCCCAGGAAAAAGTGAAGATGCAATAACGTATGCTGAGGAGTAAATTAAGTTTAAAATAAAAGTTAAAAGAGGGGCCAAGCCCCAGTGGCATAGGTGGCATAGTGGTTGAGTGTAGGACTGCGGCCCACAGGGTTGGTGGTTCAAATCCAGCAGCAGCTCTCCAGGAGCAAGGCTGGGCCTCCCACTCCCGCCAGAGGGCAGTGATACCCCAAAAAAGAAAAAAGTTAAAAGAAAAAAAAAAGAATATATCATAAGACTATATCATATACTATTAGAATATTACATGTTAAATGTATAATATATCCATATAATTATAGAATCCTTAGTATTTTTATTTGTTGGCCATCATGTGATCTGAAAATATTAAGTTTTCCTCTGTGATCTGTATGCCTTTTATTTCCATTTCTTGTCTCATAAGGCTAGCTAGAATTACCAGCTCCAGGTAGAGAAGAGTGGTGAGAAAAGACATCCTTGACTTATTCCTCATCTTAGGGGGAAAGCATTCAGTCTTTTACCACAAACTATGTTAGCTCGAAGCCAATCCATTGCCTTCAGGTCTATTCCAATTCCAGCAACCGCCTAGCAAGGAGTCGAGCTGCCCTGTAAGGCTTCGAGGCAGTAAATCTTTTTGAAAGGCAGCCTCACGTGCAGCACCCCATTTGGATGTGGCTGAGGTCTTGGAAGCTTGACTCCCCTATATTCTTCTACAATAAGACCATAAGAGCGTGTTTGGACATTCTAACAAGGGAGCACAGCCACCCAAGAGTGAGGGATGGTCCTCCTTTAGCTTCAGCATCTGGAAGGACGCACATGGAAAGATGAAGAAGGAAGCTCCTGCCTAGCCAACCGGATCTTCCAAGTCAACCCTGGCAACCAATGGGGTGATATGTCACGGCCGGATCGCCCTCACAACCAAGGCTATCAATCTTCACCGCCGCGGACTGCTGCATACTTCTGCAGAGCAGCTGCTGGATTCAAACTTTTGACTTTTTAGTTAGCAGTCAAGACCTTAACCACTGCACCCACCAGGGTTCTCCCACGTCAGTTTCTCATATGGCCTTTATCTGATTGAGAGTTCCCTTCAATTACAACTTACTGAGGGTTTGTTTTGGGTGGGGGGGTGTCACTGCCCTCTCATGGGAATAGGAGGCCCCGCCTTGCCCCTGAAGAGCTGTTGCTAGATTTGAACCGCCAACCCAATGGGCTGCAGTCCTGCACTCAACCACTATACCACCAGGGCTCAGCCCACTGAGGGTTTTTAACATCAATTGGTGCTTGTTTGCTTTTTTTTTTTTTGTTTTTTGGGCATCACTGCCCTCTGGTGGTGGGAGTAGGAGGCCCAGTCTTTGGTCCTGTGGAGCTGCTGCTGGAATTGAACCTCCATCCCAGTGGGCCACAGTCTCATGCAAAACCACTACGCCACAGGGGCTCAGCCCTGGTGCTTGTTTGTTTTAACAGACATCTTTTCTTTTATTTGAGCTTTGAATAAATCCCAGAAAATGTTTTAATGCAGTTTTTTAATAGTTTTATTGGCATATAATTCACATATCATAAAATTCAATAGTTTCAGGAGCCTAAGAGGAAGGAAGATGTTTTGAGAATGATGATAGCAACAAATGTGCAAATGTGGACTGCATACAATTGATATATGTATTGATCATAAGAGTTGGATGAGCCCCCAATAAAATGATTTTCTTTAAAAATTCAATAGTTCACCCATCAATAGGTGAAGCGACATCCTCTTACAGAGGGGTTGCAGGGAGGAGATGAGCCAGTTAAAGTATAGTATAATAACAACGAAATATGCATCTTTCCTCTAGTTCTCAAATGCTTCCTCACACCCACTGTCATGCTCCTGGTTCTATCAGACAAGTCTGACTAGAACAGGGGATGTACACTGAAGTTGGAAACATGGGGAATTTAGGATAGATATTCCCACAGGATGAGTGATGAGGGTGGTGATACTTGGGATGGTGGAGGGGTGGCGGAGTAGAAAGGGGGAACTAATTTCAGGGATCTACATATATACCTCCTCTCTGGGGCATGGCCAACAGGGAAGTGAGTGAAGGAACACATAGGACAGTGTACGATATAAAATAGCAATTTGTAAATTATTAAAGGTTAATGGGGAAAAAAAGAAAAAAAAAGGTTCATGGGGGGGAAGGAAGGGAAATAGGGGGACTTGGAACTGGGGGTCTAAGTGGAGGGAGGATGTCTTAAGAGTGATGATGGAAACAAGTGTGCAAATGAGATCTGCATACAATTGATGTATGTATGGATTGTGAGGGGAGGTGTATGAGCACCCAATAAAATGATTCATTTAAAAAAAGGGGGGAGGGTAAAGGGGAGCTTTTTTTTTTAAGAGGAGCTTATATCAAGGGCTCAAGTGGAAAATGTTTGGAAATGAATGTGGCAACATGTGTGCAACTGTGCTTGATACAGATGATGTACCAAATGTTATAATAGCTGTATGAGCCCCCAATAAAATTTTTTTTAAAAAGGCCCTCCTGTACAGATTAGAAAGTTGTTATAGGATTGGTCAAGGGGGTACATTTGTAGGCAGGAATGTGTGATTTGGGCTAATTCTGGGAACCAGTATTATTGGTGGGCAGATGGAGAATTACTGAACAAAACGTTTCTGTGGGCAGGCATCCATCCTGCCTGCACAAGAAATCACTGAACAGGATGTTTCTGTGGGCAGGAGTTGTGTGATTAGACATTATCCTTCAATCAATCCAGTTACTACAGTTTTAACTATCCTGGATTCCATGTACGGAAGAAAACATAAAAACAAGAAACAAACAACAACAATGGCAAAGTAGAGGGGAAAACCTCAATGAAAAAGAACGTCTTGGGCTGAGCCCCGGTGGCGTAGTGGTTGTGCGTGGAACTGGGACACACTGGGATGGAGGTTCAATTCCAGCTCCACAGGAGCAAAGGCTGGGCTTCCTACTCCCACCACCAGAGGGCAGTGATGCGCCCGCCAAAAAAAAGAGTTACAGTCCAGAAGCCCACAGTGGCAGTTCCACCTTGTCCAGTAGGGTCGCTGTGAATCAGCGTCACCTTGATGGCAATGAGTTTGGGTTTTCTTGAGTTTATACATTTAGTCACTTCCAATGCACCGTGTCTGAAAGCAAGGCTATTCACTTCGCTGGTCTATGGTCAGAGAGGATTCACTAGAGGCTTCATCTATGTGGGCACCCTGAAATGGATTTTGCAAACAGTGCTCAGAATTTAAGAACTAGTACAATTCCCTCCTCTGAACTCGGATTTTATTATTTATAGTCATTGGATCATATATGATCCTTTTCCGTGTAGTTGATAGTAATAGCCAGATACTATCTAGTACTGCTCCCAGAGCAGTACTGCTCGCAGAGACTGAGGTTTGCTTGGTCCATTTGCCTATTGCACTAATTCTCTGCATGTTTCTATTTTCATCATTCTTCTTCCTTCCAGCCCTGGATTCAAGAAGCCCTTACTCTAGCATGGTGTGGGAGGAGGAGCAGGCAAATGAATGACTGTTCTACAGTACATGAGTACATGAGAATTCAGAAATGCAGATAGGATTTCCAGATAAAATATAAGATGTTCAGTTAAATTGGAATGTCAGATAAAAAAGGAATCCACCAGCTGCTTGATGGGGAAAAACATGAGGACTTTTCTGACTGAAAAGGTTTACAGGCTCAGAAACCCAAATGAGCAGTTCTACACTGTCCTATAGAATCACTATAGGAATTGCCATTGGACTTGACCTAATGGCAGTAAGATGCGAGATGTCCCAAATTTTTTAAATTGGGGGGTGGGGGTGGGGAGAGATAAAGCAGCAAAATCCAGCAACTCTAAATACAGTGAGTCAAAAAACACACAAAAATAAAAGAGCTCACAACTCAGCCGGAGGAGACAGGAGCTGCAAAGCTTCTTCATATGTCAACAAGTCTTTGAAACAAAGTCATTAAAATTCATAGGCTCCCAAAGCAAATAAGACACAAAGAACACTGAGTTGTTTCTAGATTCAATTCCCAATGGCCGGTGTGACCTTCCTAGGATGTCCTCCTAACATATTCATGTCCTTAACGTTTTTTGATCCAAAGACTTACAGAACACAGGTTTGTGGGCAAGGTCATCCAAAGTGATTCCTCCTTCAGGGCTGAACTCAAAACTGCTAGTGAAGTTGTATCTTGCAGTTCCTTCTGAAGAAACAGTGATCTTTGCAGAGTCTCCCAGAACCACTTGATTAAATTCTGCACGGATAAAGGTAACCGGAGTATCTCCTTTAAAACCTCTCTGTTGGCAGAAACACACCACTTTATAATTAAATTCAGAGCGTGGTCTAAGTACTAGGCAACACCTTTTGATTTTGGGTAAATGGCGTTTTGTCATGTTTGCTACCAAGTGATATCACAAATAGAAAAAGGATAGATACAAAGTAATTTAGTAATTCCAGTTTTAGCAAAATGCAACATTCCATTTAAATGCAGAATGTGGGTCTTTTGTTTTAAATAGCAAAACTTGAGAAAAAAAAAACTTTACCTTACTCAAATGTTAACAATTAACATTGTAGAACATATTTTTCTGCAGTTTTGCTGTGAATATATACATATACATTCAAATACAGATATTACACATCTTTGTAATATACATTTTAAAACAAAGAGCATTTCATTACATATGCTTTTTCACTTCATAATACTGAATCTTTTGCATTTTATTATTCTCCTAAAATATTTTTGCTATATCAAACTGTAGTTTTTCATCATAAATTTATCAAATTTAAATAGAAACTCTGGAAGATTTAACTTTTTTTTCCCCTGTGGCATCACTGCCCTGGTGAGAGTAGGAAGCCCAGCCTTGCTCCTGGAGAGCTGCTGCTGGATTTGAACCATCAACCCTGTGGGCTACAGTGGCGCACACTACCACTGCGCCACCAGGGCTCAGCCTTAACTCTTTTTTAGAAGAGGAAAAATAGAATTTTATATGAACTGCTCTCTAGAGAAATTAAACCGCATCCTGTTTCACCTGGTTAAAAATGGTATTCAAACTGTTAAGTATTCTATTATTAGGAAGAACACACAATACTGTGGCTTTTTTGTGTGTGGGCATCACTGCCCCTGGCGGGAGTAGGAGGCCCAGCCTTGCTCCTAGAGAGCTGCTGCTGGTTTTGAACCACCAACCCTGTGGGCCGCAGTCCCTACACAACCACTACGCTACCGGCTTAGCCCAATACTGTAGCTTTTTAATCCTGGGCTAATGACTGGAAAAGCTGGAGAGGAAGTACCATTGCTATGTAAAGCTGGGAGCTTCAAAGGTAGAAGACAATGCAAAATTCCATTCTTCCCCACCAGTTCCCAACCCACTGGTGGATGTGTTTGATGGGGACATCTGAGTCTTGGACAAACCTATATTCAAGAAGAACGAACAAACGAAAGATTTAATGGCTTGCCAAAAACAACTTTACCAAGTCATATCCTTCTGTCACAGTGATCTGCACAGGTCTGCCTATTGGTGACATCTGCTCCATAACTAGGCAAAATCCTCTTGGGTCTTCTTAAAGGTCTGTAAACAGAATGAATGAACCTATTCCTTTGTGTACCATATCTGCACAAGTACCAACACTGTATCATAACCAACACCACGGAGAACTTCAAAAGTGCCATAGGTCCCACATAGCTTTGTTCTTCCTCCCCAGCCTTCACTGATGGGTAAGCAGTACTTTGGGGAGCTCAGCTCATGGATGTTTCCAATGATAATTGCTTTAAAAAAAAAAAAGTAGCTTGACATATAACTCACCCATGAGGCACAACTCACCATAAAAGGAGGTCTGTGCCGTCCCTACCTCTCACCTCCTACCTTTTGTATCCAACTTCATTTACGGCGTCTTTTGGCAACTCCAAGTTTCCCCTCAAAGGTTATTAAATCCTATTCCGAGGGAAAGAAATAAGCAGCCATATAGAATGTTAGTCCATGAGAAGAGGCCCTCTGATATTGACATATGGTTTATTTAGTCAGAGATCTTTTGTGATTAATTCACCACACCAAGGATACAAATACTTTGTAAAATCAATCTTTTCCTTTGAAAGTCATGCTTTCTAACCCAATTCAAGTAGGATTTAGCAACCCAAACATTTATTCATGACATACCAAAGCACATCTAAGACTGGCGGTACAAAGAAGATATTTTTGTCCTCAGAGGTTATAGCTTTCCTTTCAGATATTTCACCATTTATCCAGTCACCTAACACATTTAAATCACTTGACTCCAATCCACGTACTTCATCAGAATTGCTCATTGTACAATTAAGCTAGGCAGTGTGATAAGAATTGGGAATATGGGGCTGAGCCCCGGTGGCATAGTGGTTGTGCGCGGGACTGCGTCCCACTGGGATGGAGGTTCGATTCTGGTTCCCAGGAGCAAAGGCTGGGCCTTCTACTCCCACCACCTGAGGGCAGTGATGCCCAAAAAAAAAAAAAAAAATTGGGAATATGACATAATATATAAAAGTCCCTAACCTCAGGAGGTTTGTATCCTAGTGAGAAGACAGGTAATGTAACTAGGCCAGGAGTAATCCGTGTGACACACCCTTTGACAGAGGAAAGTGCCCAGAAGAGGAAGAAATTAGCTTTTGTTAATAAGGGAAACCAAGGTCCATGGAAGCAGCAGTCAAGTAGTGCACTGGGCACATCTGCTGAGAAGGCCTCTTTAAAGTGTTAAAAGAGCAGAAATGTCATGTTGAAGACTAGTTTGCCTGACTCATGTGCTGATACGTTAAACTGTTTCACATGCACGTGAAAGCTGGACAAGGAAGTAGGGAAGAATGAAGAATCAATGTCTTTGAAATGATGGGGGGGGGGGGGGCCCTACTGAAAGCACCAGAGGCTGCCAGAAGAGCAAACACCGCTGTCTTGGAAGAAGCACAGCCAGACTGCTCCTTCGTAACAAGGAACTCTCACTTATTCTGGACCTGTCATCAGGGGCATGCTTGATAGAACAAAGGGTCAGTGAAAGAGAGGAAGGCCCCCAAGGAGATGGCTGCAAAAACAGGCTCCAAGAATTGTGCGGTGGCACAGAAACAGGCCATGCTTTGTCCAGGTGTACAGGTAGGGCCGTCCCAGTGTGCCAAGGACTTCATGGGTTATCCAACACCTATCTGCCCTGACAAGTGACTCTTAAATGTCCGTTTCATGTGAAGGCAACTGATTACATGTTGGGTATCTGACCAAGGGTCATAAAGCAAGGAGGTGCTGAAGCTGAGGTCCTAACCTAGCTGCACTTACCATACATGTATGGATTTGTCTGGTAGGAAAATCTCCTTATAGGAAGTGACCTGGAATTATGTTTTAACAGATCACAGTGAAGAAAGGAGGAAGATGTTTCAAGTTTCAAAGGCCACAAAATCAAGCAGCTCAGTATGTATGCTTTGGATTGTATGAGGTGGGACCAGAAAGATAATATAAGATGGGAAAAGCAGATGGGCAATATATTAAAGCAAGACCTGAGAGCAAACAAAAAGAGCATCGCTGTAAAACATCACACACATCTTTATTCAACAAAAGCATCGACATTTCAAGTTGTTTCTTGGCATGCCATCCTCCTTTCAGGAGTAGGGAACATTCAGCCTGTAGGCGGAAAGCAATACCACGACCGTCACCCACCTCACCAAAGAGAAGCCGTTCCACTGACAATGAGCTCCTTCAATGTTTAACCGGGATGGATGGTCCTCAAGTGATGTTATGCCAAATGGATTTTGGTTCCCTCCCTGATGGTCTACACATTTTTGAAGGCAGTGTTTCCCTTTCTCGAGCCCTTCCCGACGAATTCACTTCGATGCACACCATGCCCCTAAAAACAGCTTTGCCAACCTTGAGAGACTACAATTGTATTTTCTTGAAATGTTGCGTTTCGGTGACAGAAAAGGAGTCTGAAACGGCATGATTAGACTGTGGGTGGATGGTGCCAGGTTTCCAAGCATACCCTTGAAGAGTGGCAGCTGTACTGTCACGATGGAAAGTTTTTTCCTTAGCACAATTTTCCTGGCTCTTATTTCACCAATGCATTGTTTCCCCCAATTTTCTTAAAGCTTCAGAATAAACCCAGGCAGTCATCCTGTGTCCTTTGAGAAAATGAATCAACATTACCAACTCTGAAATTGAAAAACACTTGCCATAACTTTCTGAGCTGGCCTGTGGTGTTTAACTGAAGCCTTGGAAGCCACTGTTTTGACTACTCCTTGGATCATATTGGTAATTCCAAAACTCATCTCCTATTACAATTCCTTCCATAATATTATCCTTATTAGGCTTCATCTTGCTTAAAAGATTGGTGAAAAAAGTCAGCTCTTTGAACTTGATATTTGCATATTATTGATGTACATCATTTAAAAAACACTTTTTAAGGCATCCTAAGGAGACTAAGACATCCACTCGGTGTACTGCTACGCAGTCAATTTCTTCCTTATGTAGGTTATGTTCTGTTTTCTTTCTTTTCCAGAGACGATCCCCACTTGGTTACTTCTGTGCTTTGGCATTTTTCCTTCCTCCGGGCATCTCCCTTCCCTCTCCATTTGGACAAATCCTCCCCATCTTTTTACCATGCAGCAGAAATGCTTCCCAGGACTTGAAACCTTTCCTATCTATTCTTCCAGAAGCATTTCCTCTCCCTGAAGATTCTCTCAGTAGTTTACACTTCTCTTGTGGCAATGATCACAGAACGGTGGGAGTGCAACATGTGCCAGGGAAAATCCATGCCTAAACTGCTGAATGGGAAACTAATCTGTTTGGTAAACTTTCACCTAAACCACAGCATGTCTTTTTTTTTAATAACAATTTTATTTTTTTGCAGATAAAATTCTTTATCACTTCAGAGTTCTTATAATTCTTTTTTTTTTTTTTGGGGGGGGGGGCATCACTGCTCTCGGTGGTGGGAGTAGGAGGTCCATTGTTGTTTGTTTTTGTTTTTGTTTTTCTGGCATCACTGCTCTCTGGTGGTGGGAGTAGGAGGCCCAGCCCCGCTGCTGGTATTGAACCTCCGCCCCAGTGGGCCGCAGTCCCGCGCACAACCACTACGCCACTGGGGCTCAGCCCATAATTCTTTTTTTTTTTAATCATTTTATTGGGGGCTCGTACATCACATCACAATCCATACATACATATATTGTGCCAAGCCCCTTCCCCTCCCTGCTGTTGTCATCGTTCTCCAAATCTCTGCTTTTCCGCTGGGGCCCTTGATGTCAGCTTCTCATCCCTGCCCCTCCCCACTCCCCCGTGCCCTACCACCCCTCATTACTTTATAAATTATTATTATTTTGTCATATCTTATGTTGTCCGACGTCTTTTTTGTGTGTGGGTGGGTATCACTGCCCTGGTGGGAACAGGAGACCCAGCCTTGCTCCTGGAGAGCTGCTGCTGGATATAAACCACCAACCCTGTGGGCCGTAGTCGACGTCTTTTTTTAAGATAAAATACCTTGGGCTGAGCCCCGGTGGTGTAGTGGTTGTGTGCGGGACTGCGGCCCATTGGGATGGAGGTTCAATTCCAGCTCCACGGAGCAAAGGCTGGGCCTCCTACTCCCACCACCAGAGGGCAGTGATGCCCCCAAAAAAAAAAAGATAAAATACCTTGTGCCTCTCCTGCTTACTGTGACCCCAAAAGTCCAACTTCTCTAAGGCGCAGTTCCACCTTCTATAAAACGGGTACTCTATTTTCTAACCTCAGATGTCTTAATCCTTCCTAAAAGAATAAAACTAGGCTCTGATGAAGCACCCCCCAAATGCTATTAATACGCACCGCTTCTACAGGTGCGGACTTTTTTTTTCTTTTTTCTTTGGGGGGGGGTGGTCATCACTGCCCTCTGGTGGGAGTGGGAGGCCCAGCCTTGCTCCTGGAGAGCTGCTGCTGGATTTGAACCGCCAAGCCGGTGGGCCGCAGTCCCGCACGCAGACGCTATGCGGGCGGGGCTCCGCCCCGGGTGGGGACTGCAAGGTCTTTCCTGTCCCCACAGGCCCGGGGTGGCACGTGCAGTGGCTCCGCGGGAAGGCAGCGGGTGAGGGGGTGAGAGGCCCGGGCCAGGAACAAGCAGGGAACGAGCAGCTGCAGGGGGAGTGACGCGACGGGCGGGCGAGAGGCTGAGGGCCCGGGGCGCTGGGGGGGCCCGGGGGGCGGGGGCGGGTCCCGGAGCGGCCGGCGGGGGCGGCGGGGCCGGGCGGGAGCGGGCGTCGGCGTGGACGCGGGGCGGACGCGGGGCTCCAGCCGGGCCTCACCTGCAGGGCCGGAAGATGGCGAGCAGCCGGCGCGGCGGCGACCCGGAGCGGGTTTGCCGAAAGCCGAGCCCCGGACCCTCGCTATGTTGTCTCGCTACCATGGCAACCAGGGCCGTCTCGCGAGAACCCGAGTTCAGCAAGCGCCATGTGACCCAAGGCTCGCGAGAACTTCTCGGGGGCCCGCAGAACGGCAGAGGCCCCGCCCTCGCATTTGAAGGAGTCTTTGGTTAAATGCCAGCTTCTGGCTTTCTGTGGTGCTTTCTTGGCAAGTCTTTTCTCCCAGGATCCTTCCGTGTGTAAAAACCCAAAGGGAATTTAACGAAAAATTAGAAGCTGTACTAAGCGAGTTTGAAAACGGGCATTTTCAAACTTTGAGAGAAAGCTGGTGATCGTGAGACTGACACAGATACGCTGCTGGCAGTGCAAAATGGTGTGACTTCTCACCAGCAGATTTGCACAATCTCATGGCGACCCCGTGTGTTAGAACGGTGTTCTTCAAGGTTTTCTTTCTTTTTTTATATGTTTTAACTTTTTTGTTTTGTTTTGTTTTGTTTTTTGGGCATCACTGCTCTCCGGTGGTGGGAGTAGGAGGCCCAGCCCCACTGCTGGAATTGAACCTCCGTCCCAGTGGGCTGCAGTCCCGCGCACAACCACTGCGCCACCGGGGCTCAGCCCTGTTTTAACTTTTGTTTCTTTTTTCTTTTTTTTTTTAGGCATCACTGCCCTCTGGTGGGAGTGGGAGGCCCAGCCTTGCTGCTGCTGGATTTGAACCGCCAAGCCAATGGCTGCAGTCCCGCACTCAACCACTGCGCCACCGGGGCTCAGCCAACTTTTTTTTTTTCCAATGATTTTATTGGGGGCTCTTACAGCTCTTATAACATTCATACATCATTTGTATCAAGCCTATTTGTACACATGTTGCCATCTTCATTTCAAAATATTTTCCATTTGGTTCTTTAAGGTTTTCAATGGCTGATTTTTTTTTGTATATAACGCAAATCTCCGTTGTAAACAGGTTGTTGAATAAACAAAATGAGCAGAGACCAAGTGTAGCTCAAAGAGGTTTGTTTATTGGGTTCAAATTAGATTCCGCTGAGGGACCACACCAGACTCCGTCCAGGGCCGAGTGTAGACCCTCAGTTTTGACCTGGAACAAGCTTTGATGAGCATAACACTTTCTCTCTCTCTCTCTCTCTCTCTCTCTCTCTCTCTCTCTCTCTCTCTCTCTCTCTTTCTCTCTCTCTCTTTCCTCTCTTTCTGCATTATCTTTAGCTTGCAGTTTTTACAAAAAGCTGCTTGTACCAGTATGTGGTTTTTCTAAACGCTACAGAGTAGAAAAGCAGAACATTTGATAATTAGGCTGACATTTGCACAAACTTGGGCACATCCTGCCCTCTCCTGTTCTTTTTTTAGACCCAGACTCAATTTAAACGTCCTTATCACAATCTCTGAAACGTTGGGGAGGGTGGAGGTGGGCACAACCCCCAAAGTGTTGACTAAGTTCGAGTGCTAATCACAAGGTTGGGGTTTCAAACCTACGACCTCGTCAGAGAGAGAGGAAGCCTTCTGCTCTTACGAGGCATGCGTTTCCTGTGAAGCTTTATGGTTTGCATTGGCCGGTGTGGGTTCACTGTTACTGACTTGATGACGGTGGGTTTGGTTTGGGGTTTAGGGTGGACTAGAACAGGCAGCCTTTTGGTTAGCAGCCAAACAAAGTGGATCGCCTTTCATTTAATACAAATCCAAACCATAATGAGATAACACCTCACACTCACCAACCCCCCTAAAAAGCTCTGAACTCGCTGCCGTTGAATCAATTCCAGCTCATAAAGACCTATATGACACAGGGTAGAACTGTCCTTGTGGGTTTCCAAGACTATATGATTCTTTATGGGAGGAAAAAGCCTCATCTTTGAACCTTAGAAAGCCTGGTAGGTTAGAACTGCTGATCTTGCAGTTACCAGCCCAATGTATAACCACTATGCAACCAAGGCTTCTTAGATGACTTTGTTAGGTAGCTAGAGGTAGAATTAAGGATTGTCCCTCTATGTGCCAAATTTCCCTCCCCCGTTACAGAAAGTCAAAAGCCGTGTAAGGCTGGAGGGCATGCACACACTCAGGTCTTTGAAACAGGAAGCCAGTACACCTGGGTGGGACCCCATCCAGGTCAGGGGGGCTTCATTCAGCCAATGGGGTTCACCAGTATCGTCAACCATGCCTCCTAATGGGCCCCTGAAAAGCCAGAAGTTTTTCTCTTTGGCTGTCTCCCAGCAGCTGCCACACAGTCCTGGTCCCGCGAAGCTGTGCCTCGGACACTGTCTGGCTTGTCTTCCATCTACTGTAAAACCTGAAACTGCTTCTAACCTTTCTAAAGTTCACTTGGATCACAAACTAGGCTTCAGCATGAATTCTTTCTCACGAGAGAGACCTATAAACTTTGGAGAGGAGGAATTTGAACCCTCATCCATTGCTTGATGGGGTTGTAAAATGTTGCCATTACTGTGGAAAACACTAGTGGTTCCTCAAAAAGTTTGCCCAGGTATATCTCCAAAAGAACTGACTGTCCCGGCCCGCGGGACATTCACACGTGAATCTCTGGATCCAGATGCCGGAAGACGAAGATGGGCAGGAGACGCGAAGAATGGAGGCAAGACAGGATTCTGATCAAGCCTTGTTTATTGGGCAAAACTCAGGGTATATAAAGCCAATGGTCAGGAGTAAAGGTCACAGCTTACGCTAATGAGGTAGAGTCAACAGGGCCCAATCCTGGGTGAGTGCCAAATAAAGAAAAAAAAGGCGCGTATGTTAATAAGGATGATAAGGGGTGAGTCTTCCAGCCAATAGTGGTAAAGGTTTATCCGGAACGTCACTGTAGCGGAACTAGGTGTCCTTTGTGCGTCTGGTGGTCTTTGCTAAAGCCCTGGGGCGGAAGGGATTGTTTGCAGAGCAAACAAAGGCCTTTTAGTCCGGCTCTCCACAACTGACAGTATTATGTGCACACTAAACTTGTACAGAAATGTTCATAGCAACATCATTCATAATAGCCTGTGGTAGTTACATAATCTGTTGTCAATTTGAGACTGTTAAGAGTGAAGGAGTGGAGTTCAGCCTGTCAATCAGGTCGCAGCTTGATGACCACGCATTTGGCAGCGCTAAGGAGATAAAGCTTGATGGAGGCAGGACACATGCTCACCCCCTGAGAGACAATCTTGTTGACAAGTTACATGGAGTTATGCTGATGGTACCAGAGTCCTGGAACTGGAGGAGCCATGTGGAGACCTCTCCCAGCGCTGAGATGCTTACACCACTGGATCCACAAGACTTGTCACCCACTGGTCTTTGATCTTTCTACATTCAGCATCATTGCATGTGTTACGTGAGTCTGAAGAGGAATTTATCAATTGGTATCCGACATAAGAGCTAATATAGGATTATGAATTTGATCTGGACTGGGCTGGGATATGTTCTCAATATTCAATTGCTCTTGTATATAAAGCTCTTGTGTGTGTGTGTGTGTGTGTGTGTGTGCATCACTGCCTCCTGGTGCTGGAAGCCCAGCCTTGCTCCTGGAGAGCTGGTGCTGGATTTGAACCACCCACCTTGTGGGCTACAGTCCTACATACAACCACTATGACACCGGGGCTCAGCCCACAGCTCTTTCTTATGTATATATGAATGTCTCTGGATTTGTTCTGGACCTACACAAGCCCCAACGACTCAAATGTCCATCAATAGACGAACAGATCAACAAAACATGCTATACGAGGGACCTTCCAAAAGTGTGTGGGAAAATTCCATGACCTCTCTGATTTGTGACTAGGGTTTGCCCATCAGATCATTTTTGCACTCACCATTTTATTCTTTTTAAAGCATTTATTTTCTTTCAAGTGTGTTTTCTAGTCTTTACATAGGCTTTGGGGGAGGTCATGGCGCAGCCCCTGCAGGTTGAAATCAGGATGGTGGGGGTTGACCTTTCCGGGCTTCCTGTAACTGGTTCCTTAACCACAACTCACGATCATGTACCTTCACGTACAGCGTGGGAAGCCCATACGTGTCGACGGTACTTGCTTTAGAAATGTCTCTGACAGCTGCAGTTGCCACTTTGCTCCTTATTAGGAATTTCATAAAAGCCTTGTCTTTGGGCATGCAGCACATCCGTGCAGCCAAAGGGCTGTGCGTGGTTGGGGTTCTTGCTTAGCACGCCCGTCGCTATGCCTTTTCTTTGTCATCTTGGACGCGAGGACCTGAGGGAAAGAAGAAAGTGCAGTCACCAATTGAAACAGCTCGTCCTACTTCCCAGTGGCTTGCCCTCCCCTCCCCTTCCCGCCCCCCTCGCCCCTTTGGCCTCGCGCTCTCATATATTTTCTGGCCCGTCTCCCATGATGACTTCCGTTTCAGAATGTACATGTGGCTCCAAAATAATATTGAAAACATTTTTAAGGTGTTATCGAGATAATGATTTCATTTGTTTATAAAAAAGATGTGTGGCTCTGGAATGATTCCTTTTATTATTGTTGCTTGGGACAGGATACTCAAAAATTTGTCAGCCCACGCTCTAGTCTATTGCTTCCCCTTTCTGCCCTACCCTTTCATCCTTAGAAGTCATTTTTTTTTAAACAGGATTTTTAAAAATTTTATTTATATTTTAGTTTTTTTGGCATCACTGCCCTCTGGTGGTCGTGGGAGCTACCCAGCCTTGCTGCTGCTGGATTTGAACCGCCAAGCCCATGGGCCACAAGAAGTCATTTTTTTTCTGCCCCTTCTCGACTTCATTTTAGGGCAAATTCGATTCTTTTGTTCTAATTTGACTCCAAGTTCTGAGAAATCTATTCATGTGTTAATGTTCCCTAGGTCTGCCTGTTGTTTGCCTGAAGGCTGATCCCTGGGATTGGAATGGAGGTGGGTCAAGAAATGTCCAGGTCCACGTCTGCAGGATGTGGAAATGCGTCTCAGAGGTCCCTCCGATCTCCATCAGATCAGTAAGTGCGGACTTGTGATTTTGAATTGTGTTCTACTTTGTCTCCCATGCTGCCCAGGGCCTGCTGTGGTGCCAATCAGAGAGGTTAGTAGTGGTAGCTGGGTACCATCTTCTGGTTGCCAGGAGTAAAGGTTGTGATCCATTCATTAGTCCTTGAGACCATTTGCTTGAATCTTGTAAATCCCCTGACTTTTACAAAGTTTAACTTTTTTTGTGGGGGGGGGGGGACATCACTGCCCTCTGGTGGTGGGAGTAGGAGGCCCAGCCTTGCTGCAATCACTTCGCCACCGGGGCTCAGCCCTAAGTTTAACTTTTTTTTTTAAGTTTAACTTTTTTAATAACAAAAATTAATTACATCTCTTAAACCTAATATCCTTCTCCCCATGTGCCACCTTGTGCTATACTTGTGTGTGTGTGTGTGTGTGTGTGTGTATATATATATATAAATTTCTCTAAGGCGGTGGTGCTCACCCTTTCTAATGCAGCCACCCTGTAACAGAACAGAGGTCCTCATGCTGTGATACCTGACCATAAAGTTATTTTCTTTTTTAATATAGATTTTATTGGGGGCTCTTACAACATTTAATACATCATTCATTTTAAGCATATTTGTACTCATGTTGCCATATTCATCTACATTATCTACTTGAACCCCTCTAGCATAAGCTCCTCTTCCCCTCTTTCCCCTTTTTTAATTCCAACTCCCCAATTTCCCCTTCCCTCTCCTACTCCCCCATGAACTTCCAATAATTTACAAGTTGTTATTACCTCTTCATATCTTACACTGTCTAATGTGACACTTTACTCACCCCCCCCCACCGTTGTTCGCACCCCAGATCCGAGAAATTTGTTCCCCTTTTCTACTCCACCATCCCTCCACCCTCCCAGACTCAAGGGATTATCTATCCTAAATTTCCATGTTTGTGACTCCAATGTGCATCCCCTGATCTAGCCAAATCTGTCTGGCAGAATTGGGATAATGATAGTTGGTGAGAGGAAGCATTTGAGAACATTTCATTGCTGCTACACTGCACCTAGACTGGCTCATCTTCTCACTATAACCCCTCTGTAAGAAGATGTCTCTTCACTTATCGATGGGCTTTGGGTCCCCAATTTGAACTCCCCCTCATTGATAATTATATATTTTTTAGGTCTTTGATGCTTGATACTGGATCTCTTTGACACCTCGTGGCCATACAGGCTGTTGTGCTTCTTTCATGTGGGATTACTTCTGAGCTAGATGGCCATTTATTCACCTTCAAGTCTTTAAAAGCACAGATGCATGTCTTTTGATAGCCGGGCACCATCAGCTTTCTTTACCACACTTGTCTGTGCACATATTTGTCGTCAGCGATCATATCAGGAAAGTGAGCATATAATGTTATGATTATTAGTTCTTGAAACCTGGTAATTGATCCCTTTGGTATCTCTTGGTACCATAAGCTGGTGTGCTTCTTCCATGTGGGCTTTGTTGCTTCTGAACTGGATGGCCGCTTGTTTACTTTCAAGTCTTTAAGACCCCAGACACTACATATTTTGATAACCAGGCACCATCAGCTTTCTTCACCACATTTGCTTATGCACACATTTGTTTTCTGTGATCGTGTCAGGGAGTTGCACATCATGGAATGCCAATTTAATTTTTAAAAATGTTCTTGCACTGAGGACATAAGTTATTTTCATTGCTATGCTATTTCATAACTGTCATTTTGCTGTTATGAATCATAATATATGTATTTCTGAAATGCAGGATGTATTTTCTTTTTTTTTTTTGGCATCACTGCTCCGGTGGTGGAAGTAGGAGGCCCAGCCCCACTGTTGGAATCGAACCTCCGTCCCAGTGGGCCGCAGTCCCGCACACAACCACTACGCCACCGGGGCTCAGCCCTGCAGGATGTATTTTCATTGTTACAAACTGAACATAAAGCTTAGTGATTAATCACAAAACAGTATGTAATTATATATTGTGAAATATTTGTTTCTAATAAATGAAATTGTGTCTTGAAGCAGGGTGTAGCATGGATAACAATCTTAATAAAACAACAATAAACACTCATTGCTACACTTGGGGACAATATGTGTAAAAAGCTAAGGTCAGGGGCTGAACCCCGGTGGCGTGGTGGTTGTTTGCAGGACTGCAGCCCACTGGGATGGATGGAGGTTCAATTCCAGCTCCACAGAAGCAAAGGCTGGGCCTCCTACTCCCACCACCAGAGGGCAATGAAGCCTAAACAAAAAAAAAAGCTAAGGTCAGTGCAAAGGTTGGATAGCTTCTTCATCACCACATCAGCTATTCTGAGGGCAAGAGCACAATGAAAATCATCTTCCACAACAAGTCTACTTCTGTATTTAGACTTGATAACCAACAAGCTGGAAAACCCTATTTCACAAAGATGTGTTGTTGAATAGATGAAGGTGCAACAGACTCAGACAGAACAGGATATGACTGCAAACATTTGATCCAGAACTTTGTAACTGATTTTGTAGAGAAATCAGTTCTCGCTGCATGGCTGTTAATAAGTTCCGTGAGCTCCTCTTGAGCTGTCCCAGGAACATCTTCAACTCTGACTGTGAATGAGTTTCTGGCGAGTGCGAATGGGGTGTCAGGTAGAGTTGGAAAGTACGATGAAACTTCATCTGCAAGAGTGTGCAAGGGCTTTCACAGAAATGATCATCATAACCCTATTGTCTGGTTCAATGTCACGTTCCTCAAAGAAAGCAGATAAGGTGGGCAACATGTACATTTTATTTTCATCCATTTTTTTAAGCCAAAGCTGAAGTTTCATCTGTAATAATCAGATATTTTTGGACAAATCTCGGCATGTTACATTTGGTCCTTGCAGAGAAATGAGAAATTTAACTCACACAAGATGGCAACCAAGTAAGCTATTTTCTGCAGTTCACTTTCATTGCTGGAAAGTCACTGGCTTCAAACTGCGGTCTTGCTTTCTGATTAAAAAACGTTGTGAGGGGGCTGAGCCCCGGTGGCCTAGTGGTTGTGCGCGGGACTGCGGCCCACTGGGACGGAGGTTCAATTCCAGCTGTGGGGCTGGGCCTCCTACTCCCACCACCGGAGAGCAGTGATGCCCCCCCTCCCCCCCAAAAATAAAATAAAATAAAACACACAACTTTAAAAATAATAATAATAAAAAAAAACGTTGTGAGGGGGCTGAGCCCCAGTGGCGTAAGTGGTTGCGTGCGGAACTGCAGCCTGCAGGCTTGGGGGTTCAAATCCAGCGGTGGCTGGGTAGCGCCCACGACCACCAGAGGCAGTGATGCCCACAAAAAAACAAAAAAAATTTTAAAAAGAGTTGTAAGAGTCTCCAATAAAAGTTAAAAAAAAAATCGTTGTGAGTTCATCATGAAGCTCAAAAACACGTTTTAAAATTTTTCTTCTTGACAACCATCTTACTTTAGTGTGAAATAGCATTGTTGGGCACATCCAACTTGTTGCAGTTATAAAAAGTCGACTAAAAGGTGCTCCCCTTTACAAAATTGACTTAACTTATGATGCTTTCATGACTTCTTAGAACTTTTTTGACAGCATCTTCATTGCTAAAATCTGTCGATGAAATCAGTGAGTTCCAATGACTTTTGGTGACTCATTCAATACCAAACATTGAACGCCAGATCGACAGCCTAGCATTGCTGAAGCACCATCTGTGCAAACATCACAAACTTTTTCCCAAGAGATCTTATGCTCTCTCAGCAATGAATCAACTGTGTCAAATACATCATGTGCAGTAGCTGTCATTCCAAGAAGTTTGCAAAAAAAAAAAAAAAAAAAAACCCTGCATCTTTAAAGTCGCCATCATTAATATACCTCATGTAAACCAGTACCTGCGAACAGTTTGCAACATCTGTAGACTCAAGTTGGATGCTAAATATTGGAAGTGGAACAGATTTAACTTCCTGGATTACCTGATTGAGAATATCAGCAGACATTCTTCTGCAGTGTCCTTAGAGAAGGAAATTGCAGTCAATTTCATAACAAATTTGTCTCTCATCAAAACTCAAACGTCTTTGATCATGGGCAACAGAAATCCTTAGCAATGGTGTGAGGTTTCATAGCTCTCAAGTTTCTGAGTGCCATCAGGTATGAAGGTTCCACGCTGCTACATTTTATTTGTGGTTCTTGCCACCAGTGTCAAGTCTGGCTTTTTTGAGTCCATCAGCTTTGCTTCTAAAATAGTGGTATCCTTGTTGGCAAAGTTCAGATGCTTGCTATCAAGACGGTGTTTTAGTTTGTTCAGCTTCATAAATTCAGCTGATAGAACTTCAACACATTGCAGTTTCTCAATTCCTGCTGTAACTATTGAGGTAAAACTATACTGTGAAAAATCCTAATTATATTTTCTTAACATTCTTCTGTACATGATCCATTGAGCCACTAGGATGGTGCTGTACTGGGTGATCTCACCAGAAGCCATGGTGTGGCCCAAGGCAGCTTGGGGTGCTATAGAGGGCGTGCTGGTGGGGGCGGGGGAGTCATCTGCAAGAGGAGTGCCACAGAAGGCTGGTGAGTGCCTGCTTTGTGGTAGAGCACCGCCAGTGGTGGGTGGAATTGCTGTGGAGGTTGGGCAGAGGTTCCTGCAGCAGCGTGGAGTGTCGGTGACAGTGTTGGCGGAGCTGCCGTAGGCTTTGTGAAGCACTAGAGCAGGTGGGAGGAAGTTCCCTCAGTCACGTGGGACCACAGATCACAGATAAGAGCTTCCCCAGGCACTCAGGCAGGAATTCCCGGGGAAGAAGTTGGGCAGAGTATCCCTGGGTGGAGGGCAGGTGGCCTTTCCCCAGCCTCAAGTTATGCTGCACAGGGTGGAGCTCTCCCAGTCGGGTGGAGTGCAGGCATAAATGCTCTCATGTTTTTGGTTTTGGGCATCACCGCTCTCTGGTGGTGGGAGTAGGAGCCTAATGTTGTTTAACAGCTGCTTTCAACACAGTAGCTGCTCTCTACACGTGATTGATCTGCATAATTATGGCAACAACCCTCCCCGTCATATACACCTGTATTTATTTGTACAGGGTGCACGTGATGGGGTTGGTGCGATGCTGTCACACCAGGTATGTGTGTGGACTTATCTGCATGTGGGCAGACCCACCTGGAGACAAATAGAGGAGCCGTGTCTCAGTTCCTAAGGTCACGGGAAATGTTTTCCAAAGGTCTTAGGGGATCCCTATGAAAGGGTTGTTTGACAAACACCCCCCCTCCTCCAAAGGGGTTAACCCAGAGAAGGGAGAGGGCCCTACTTAGGGTCCGACAGACTACAGTCAGATTACTCTAGATGGCTGATAACCCTTAGGGAGAATAACCTTTGACTGGCTTGCGTTAACCTTCAGATGTACAGTCCTTTACCACGTGTAGCAATCAGTGTCTTAGGTTTGGTGTATATTTGAGGAGACAATCTGCTGAGAAATCTCTGGCGTATATTTGAGGAGATAATCTGCTGAGAAATCTTTCTGTATCCCACACTGGATCATTTCCAAGAGCTACCATTGATTTCTCCCATAAAAATGCCTCCTTACTCACTAATTGAGCACCTACTATGTCTTTCACTTTTGAGCTTAGGATTAAATCGTTAGTAATTTTTAAATACTTCATAAATCGTTCTTTAAATTAATGTCTAATAAAGATCTTTGGAGAGTTTTAGCATACATAAAAGCAGTCAACCTATTGGAAATTTGCAACCCACTGCTTACAGAGACAGGCCGACCCTGCCCCTGACCGCAGTGAGTCTGAGGGTTTTTTGACCCGCTGCCCGTTACGTAGGATCCAACTCGAGCAGCCCTCTATAGGATTGCCCAAGGCTGTAACTCCCTATGGGGATGACTGCCTTGTCTTTCTCCCAAGGAGGATCTGGTAGGTTTGAACCATCAACTTCGCCTGAAGGAACCCAACACTCACCCAACAGCGTCATCAAAAGCCCTACTACAGTAACAGTAATATGTTTTCTAAGTGGAAAGTTAAGTGTTTATAATATAGGATATCAATTTATGCAAATTAACAATTACTCTTCTAGCTCAAAAGATCAGAATTTTTATAAAAGCAGTAAAGTTTTGACACACTACCAATTATGAAAGGCAGTAACCTTTTTTTTCAATCAATATAACCACACAGAATCAGTTGTGATTTTTATTCAATTTGATATCATGAGAGTGAAAGCAGTGAAAATTATGCGTTACAAACAATGCATTATTACTACATCATTGTGATATGGCTTTATACTGATTGTATATTGTATATTGAGGGGGGGAAATAACATCAGAATTAAGGCAATAACAACATGTGCAAAACAAGCACATTACCCTGACACAGTCCTTAATAAAAAGCTCTTTTGGTTAGGTAACAGTTGATAGGGCTGCATGCAGGCCAGTCACTGCTTTGAAGGATAAGCACTGGATAGAAAATCCATTCATAAAAAAATTCTCCTACTGGCCCACAATGGCCAGAAGAAGCCTTCGGTAATCGCCACTCGTGTCACTTGCAATCATTGTGCCCAAGGTCTTCTGATACATCTGGGTGAATAGCTGCTTTATTTGCACAAGGTCGATCTGCATAAGGAGGAGATATCTGAAGTTAGAAAAGGTTGCCCCATGAAGGAAATTATATTGATCATAATTGGTTTTTCAATAATGAAAGGATTCTAATAATAATCAAGGCAGGAAACAAACAAACAGACACAACTGATCGGTAGCATTCATTCTAAGGCCAGCATCATCACCCAGTGAAGGGGTGATTCACTGCTCTGCAAAAACAGTGGGTAAAGACGGCACTGCTTTCATCTGTCATGCAAGAAATGCTGGTTACTTAAAAAAAAAAAAGTTGAGGCTAGTTGAGATAACAGGCAAAAAAACAAAATAATTTATAAATTGTCATGGGTTGATGAGGGAGGGAAGTTGGGGGAGAGAGGGGAAATAAATGAGAAGCTGTTACCAAGGGCTCAAGGTGAAAGAAAATGTTTTGAAAATGATAATGGCAACAAATGTACAAATGTGCTTGACACAATGGATGGAAGAATTGTGACAGGAGTTGTATAAGCCCCCAATAAAATGAATTTTTTAAAAAGGAAATGAAAAAAAAGGGAAAAACTTTTAATGGCTTTATAATTAAGAGATGCTAAATTTCACAAAACTTGATATCCAGTGAATAATATGCCTAAGTCTTTTTTTTTTTTTTGGGGGGGGGGGGCATCCCTGCTCTCCGGTGGTGGGAGTAGGAGGCCCAGCCCCACTGCTGGAATTGAACCTCCGTCCCAGTGGGCCGCAGTCCCGCGCACAACAACCACTACGCCACCGGGGCTCAGCCCCTCGCTTAACTTTTTATATAAGAAAAAAGAAAACCAGGAGACAAATGTCTTCTTCCACAACCTCGTCTTCTCCACAGACCTCCCTTCATTGAGGCAGTGGTCTGTTTCACTGACGGGGAAGTGAACACTGTGCTGTACGTACTCTGCACCAGCTGGCGCCACGAGCTCAGGCTCATTCCTCAGCCATCGACAACCAACTGAGGGGCTTGTAAGCATCAATACTGGCAACTCACTGAGCCCAAGCAAAAAGAGGAAGCCTCACCTCGCTTCGGGTGACCACGATCCTGACCAGGGTGGAGTCGTCTGTGCCGGCCCCTTTCATCGCATAGTAGAGCCTCTCAGCAAAGAAGGCGGGTCGGTTCAGGGCACACTGCACTACAAGGGAGGGCTGTTTCAGACAAGACTCATGACGTGACGGACAAGCCCACCCGCCAGCTTCAAGGCTCGTTCCTGGCCAGCTTTGTGTGCTTCTATGTGGTCACGTCAGAAATCTGAGGGGAGATGGCGACGTTCTCCACTTCGATTTTCTCGGCTCTCGCTCTGCCGTCTAGCTCTCCTACTCACAGAGACCAGGCTCCCTGGGGCTTGGGGCCGCTGACCTTTGTGGCAGCAGACAGTTTCATCTTTCTCGTGGGCTGGAACCCACATTGTGCTTAGCAGCCCAATACCTAACCCACTGCAAGCTGCAGAAGACAGGTCGTCTTCAATTCTAGAAGCTTCCTTCTGGGTAATCAATCCCACTCTCTTTCTCAAACCGGGTTCACTTAGGTTCACTTTCCTTGTAAAGGAGAGAATCTGTAACAATTGTGTCCCACTTAAAGTGGATGCTGACAAAAATCTGTATTTTAAAAGTCAAATATGTAGCTTAGCAAGAGAAAAAGATATGCTCTAATCTAAAATAAAAACAGATTGAACAAAGATTTCAGAATGGTGCTGAGAAATCTGATACCTTTTCTCATAGAGAAAAAGTCTCTCAGTTTTCTTCCTTCAAATGGTAAGGAGGTACTAGTTTTACACGATTCCAAGCCCCTCCCCGTCCGTCTCCGCCCTCCCTAGAAACTCCCTGGCATCAGTGAGCTGATGCTCACTCATGGCGACCCTAAGGGGCAGTGCAGAAGTACCCTGTGAGTCACTCTGGGGTTGGTGTAATATTCTAAGACATCTCACTGCTTAATACCTCTCTTCTGAGGCCAGCGCCATCAGAGAAATGAAATTTCAATTCCGTTAGGTATCGACTAATAGAATGCCAGACTTTTTTTGAAATTTCAAAAGCAAAGAACTTCCCTTGGCTGACTGAGTACGGGGTGGCTTTTTTGGCCTCAAGCCACTTTTGTACATATGGATTTCTCCAGTCACTTCTCACAGGAAGCGGTCCAATATATCCTGATAAATATATATATAAAATGTATACACACACATATATTCAATATATCCTCAAGAATATGTAGACTAAAGGCCAAGAGTCGGAATCAACTTGATGGGAATAGAGTTGGGGGTTGAGTTTGAATTCTGAAATGGCCACATTGGATCACACCACCAACTACTCACAGCTGAGGACGTTTAAAAACACAGAATGAGCTCAGCCACAGCCTAATGAGGATCCAAAAAAGCTTTACAAACTCCCATCACTTAATGGAACAACGATTGAAAACCCTGCTCATTTAAAAAGAAAACCAAGTAAAACATAAAAGTCTCTTACATATGGTCTTCAAACCACTTTCAACGTTTCCAGAAAACTCACGGCAAACACTGCTCAGCAAATCTCGATTGGCCATCTGAAATAAAAAAAATAAAGTAAGAGCAGTTAAATTTTTTGGATTCTTAAAACGGGAGCCAAAGCCTTGGGGAACTGATCATAATGACCTATCTATAACCCCTCCCAGGGGAATGAACAACAGAGAAATGAATGAAGGGAGACATCAGTCAGTGTAAGACATGAAAAATAATAATAATTTATAGATTATCAAGGATTCATGAAGTAGGGAGGGTGAGGGAAGAAGCGGAGGAACGGAGGGGGGGGGGGGC